>CABHPR010153037.1:12395-32141 GCA_902168415.1 Peromyscus melanophrys
TCCCTTAGCTTCAGCATCAGCAATCTTTCTGACTTGCTAGCCTAGTCTTTGTCACCAGTCAAAAATAAAGAACTCATAACTGGCTAAGTAAGCATCGTCTGCAAGTTTCTCACAAAGATTTTAGCTAAAAACTACAGTTAGGAATGAGTCTATAAGGATGGGTAATGTGGCTCAAAGTCATTCTTTAGTAAACAAAAACCAAATTGATTGTCGGGTTTGTGGCATCTATTCAAAGACTGTTGCTTGCAAAGACCCTGGAGCCACAAAAAAAAAAAAAAAAAAAAAAAAAAAATTCAGACTCCTCACATGAGTCTTACTTTCCCGCCGCCTGAAATAGAAAAGATCTCATTGCTGAACTTTGCCTACTATACCATTCCCTGTGACTGCTTTTACACACGGCAATCGGGGTTGATCCCTTTGCTGTTTTTGTGCTCATCCTTTGAGCTCTTTTTGGATGAAGTTCTAAAGATAGCTCAAAATTTGCATCTTGTAACCTGTGGAGAAAAAGTATGTGAATATTGTTGTAATTTAAAAATGGAGAGTCCTGTTTCCTCCAGTTTCCTCAGACAGCCATTGAGTGGAGCCTGCCGGAGCGGAGCCATCTGAAGCACAGCCCTGAGCCTAAAGCAGACAGAATCAGCCTGAGCCAGCCTAGCCCAGTGATGGAGCGCCCACAGCCCAACAGCATGCCCAAGGATCTGTCTGAGGCCTTGAAGGAGGCCACCAAGGAGGTGCACACCCAGGCAGAGAATGCTGAGTTCATGAGGAACTTTCAGAAGGGCCAGGTGACCAGGGACGGCTTTAAGCTGGTGATGGCCTCCTTGTACCACATCTATGTGGCCCTAGAGGAGGAGATAGAACGCAATAAGCAGAACCCAGTCTATGCCCTGCTCTACTTCCCTGAGGAGCTGCACCTAAGGACTGCCCTCGAGCAGGACATGGCCTTTTGGTATGGTCCCCACTGGCAGAAGACCATCCCTTACACACCGGCCACACATCACTATGTGAGGCAACTCCACGAAGTGGGGCGCACTCATCCTGAGCTGCTGGTGGCCCACACGTACACCTGTTACCCGGGTGACCTCTCAGGGGGCCAGGTCCTGAAGAAGATTGCGCAGAAGGCCCTGGACCTGCCCAGCTCTGGTGAAGGCCTGACTTTTTTCACCTTCCCCAACATCGACAGCCCTACCAAGTTCAAACAACTCTACCGTGCTTGCATGAATACTCTGGAGATGGCACCCGAGGTCAAGCACAGGGTGACAGAGGAGGCTAAGACCGCATTCCTGCTCAACATCGAGCTGTTTGAGGAACTTCAGGTACTGCTGACACAGGACCACAGGGACCAAAGCACCTCACAGATGGAGTGGCTTCGCCAGCGGCCTAGTAGCCTGGTGCAAGACCCTACCCCTGCAGAGACACCCAGAGGGAAACCTCAGATCAGCACTAGCTCATCCCAGGCACCACTCCTCCAATGGGTCCTCACTCTTAGCTTTCTGACGGCAACAGTGGCAGTGGCAATTTATGCCATGTAGATGCAAATATGCTGTGAACTCTGTCCATGAAGGGCCTTCTCTCTGTTGGGGAGAATCTTGCCTGGCTCTCTTCTCTGGGCCCTCTAAGAAGCTTTTGGGGCTCCTAGCCCCTACCCTGTGTCCTCTTTCTCTTTGCAATGGAGGGAGACGCTTGACACATTTTCCCCTCACCAAAATCACATCCAGCCAGTGGCCTGAACTTTGAAACCAGCAGCCCCAATTCCTTCAGCAGAGCCCAAAAGCCGTGGCCTGAAGGGCAGCTGTTAGGAGCCCGGTGCCCTTGGTTGTCGGTGTCCATGTTAATTGCCATGACTGCTTTTCTCTCTGGTGTTATGGCCACTTTGATATCAGTGTGTAGAGATGTTTTGTCTTGTGTTTCTGTCTTATTTCCCCAGTTCCACCTGAATGGTGATATTTTGTTATGTTGTTTTTTGTTTTTGTTTTTTTTTTTTTCCTAACAAAGTTGGGCTGTCTTTTGAGGGGTGGGTGGGGAAGAGGTATTTAATAGTTGTAACCTTGGTCTCCAACTTCTGTGTGAAATAATAAGTGACATCTAACAGTCAAAAAAAATGGCAGGTGATGGCCTTGGCAGGTTGGAGACAATGGGCCTCACGGCAGGTGGAGAGAGAGGCACACATACCATACAGACAGCACTCATGTAGAGGGTGTGTTGGAAGGGGGAGAGAAGAGCTGGGGAGAGAAGAGGAAGAAAAAAAAGAAGTGAGAGGAAGAGAAGAGACAGGAAAGGGAGGAAGAGAGGAGGTGAAGACTCAGTCTTGTGGGAAGAGAGAGGAAGAGAGTAAAAGAGAAAGAGAAAGGTGGGCAGGGATCACTTCTTAAAAGGGATTTATCGCATACACAAACAGGCTATGCAAATGGATACATAGGATGATGTTGTTTGGACCCTGAGTGGTGCCTGCTTACTGGCTAGATTCCCAAGGGCACTGCCAGGTAATGTCTAAATGCTAACAGAAATTAGGGCTCCTACTTTCACAGAATTATTCCAGGATTCATGTGCCAGATTGGCAACTTCATACCCTATAAGGGCATGGGCTGTGGGCTCATCTATGGGGAGAAATTTGAGGACAAGAACTTCATTCTGAAGCATAAAGGTCCTGGAATCTTGTCCATAGAAAATGCTGTACCACACTCTGATGGTTCCGAGTACTGCTTCTTTGCAGTCAAGACTAAGTGCCTGAATGTCACATGCCATTTTTAGGAAGATGAAAGAAAGCATAACCTCTGTGGAAGCCATGGAGTGTTTTGGATCCAGGAGTGTAAAGCCCAGCAAGATCTCAACGGTCAACTGTGTACAACACTAATATTTTTTGACTTGCCCATGAGATCATCCATTGTGTAGCTCAGGAGAGCTCCTCCACCCCATATGCTCACAATATGCTATAATCTCTGCTCTCACTGATGTTCTTTGGGTTCTATATTTTCTTCATTCCCTTCAGAGTCAAGTAGTAGTACAGAGTCAAGATTATGATTATGAATTGAAACTAACACGAGAACAAATTAAGACAGAAAAATCTCATCACCAAACACTTTATTAAGGGGATATAGAGAAATCAAGCTGGAGCTAAGCTAGAACCTTCCTCCCTACTCACTAGCTTTCACAGTGCTGAAAAGTGCTATAATGGGTCTTTATAGTATCTTGTGTAAGAAAATGTATTAGCTGTCTTGCCTAACTACAAACTACAATGTTAACCTACTAGGCAAAATGGTACAGGGTAACCAATCATCCTGAGATTGGTGTAGAAACCAATAGACCAAATGAAAAAGGTGACTTGTCCTGAAAACATGGTTAAAAATATGTCATACATCCTGGGTAGGGAAGGGAGAACTACTGTTGCTCATCTAAACTGTCATGGTACTTAACTGCATCATAAACTTTGTTTGTTTTCATAGGCTGTGGTACACTCAATCAAAGAAGTTTCTCTTTGCTCTGAATGGTAATAGATTCTTAGACTAGGGTGCTGAGAACATGAGTGCCAGAGTTGAGTATGCAGCTATAACCAGGACATTTCTACTACCTTATGTAAGGTTGAAGGATCATGAATGACTCAAGGTAGCTACATCAAAAATGTCTCAGACAAGTCTTGCTGAAGTTCATGGAAGCAGCATCCCTAGATCTCTCTATATAATTTACACAAAGCATCACAAGTTAGATCCTTTACAAGAAGTTCCCTGGGTTGGAAAGTCTCATCTTCCAGCTATTCTTTACTGCTACCTCATACTTTGGGAGGGATCTTTTAAATCTTGTACATTCAGTTTTCCCAAACAGTTGATATTTGTTTATTTTCTGAGTCTTCTGAGATTCCTTCCTTCCCAGATGAGGGGATGTTTCAACTTCGAGAAAATTGTACGTAACAATAGAACTTCATATGTTTTGGTGAAAAACACAACACTCACTCATAATTTATTAAGAATCAGTTATGAATGACTATGGACACAAAACACAGGATCATGATGCCCTGAATGATATATTTTAATATAGAAGTGGTTAAATGAACACTTTATACTCTACAGCAAAACAAAGTCATAAGTTAAGGCACTTATTAAATTTCTTTTTCTTTTTTCTTTTTTTTTTTTTTTTTTTTTTTTACAGGGTTTTTCTTTGTATTTTTTCACCTTTCCTGGAACTCACTCTGTAGACCAGGCTGGCCTCGAACTCACAGAGATCCGCCTGCCTCTGCCTCCCAAGTGCTGGGATTATAGGCGTGCGCCACCACCGCCCAGCAAATTTCTTTATATGAACATTAGGTAAGAAGGCTACAGAACAGTAAAGAAGAGTCTCTGCTGTAGGTTTTCAGATGCTATCTGATGACTTTTGGGTTTGACATTGATGGAGACTTACCAGCCAAGCCAAATTATTAAGAAACATTTTACACCATAGCCCAAAGAACGTTAAGTTTGTTAAATAGTTGGGGAATAACTCACTATTAAGAATATAGAGAGATGACTCAAATTAACTGGAGTATTAGACCAACAATACCCCATAATCAAAGAATTTAAATTAATCAGCATGGTAGAATCTTTGCTGTGTCTCTTCTTTTCCCAGAGTGCTTGGTCTGTAAAGTATCTCAGTTTTTCCTTATTAGTCAAGACAGAAACATATACAGACATTTACCACAAAGTGGTTGGAGCTGGACAGGTGGTTCAGTGGTTAATTGTTCTTGTAGAGAACCTCGGGTTAGTTCCCAGCATGGACACAGTGGCTCACATATGCTTGTAACTCTGGTTCCACAGAACCCGAAGCCCTCTTCTAATATTCATGAGTACTACACACATTGGTACACATATGTACATGCAAACACAACACTCTTTAATAGAGTAAAAACAAAATGTCTCTTTAAAACACACATTCTCTTTGTGTGTCCTCCAAATTATGTTCTTATATGGAGCAGATTAGGTTATATTTGTTTAGATATCATGAAGTTGTACTTTACTACAAAATATCTTCAACACTTCATGAAATATCTACTGATTCCTATGATGACTTGGTGCTAAATCTTCTATGTTAATTGATGAGAATAAAATATTAGGCATTTCAGCTTATTCTACCACTATTCCATCAAAGGTATCTGCACACCAAATTTCTCTCTTGATTTCTGCTATGTGTTCATGTAGCTTAAAAGCTATATATGATATTTTTCAAAATGACTAGAATATGAAATGTCCTACAAAAATTGTATTAATGTTTAATGTTCTCAACACTATTAAGATACGCTTCCATGATTCTCTATTTTCTATTCTCTAGAGCAGCTAATTAAACTATCTCAATCCTCTATATTGTTTTATTATACAGGGTCACAGTATATAGCTCTGGTCAGTCTGAAACTTGATATATAGAAAACTATGGCCTCAGAAACACAATTTTGGCTAATGAGTACTTGGATTATAAGCAAGTGCCCAGCTGTCCTTTATTCTCTTTCAACTTGAGAGTTTTGTTCCATTTTCACCACTCTTAAAAATTAAATAAAAAATACTAACAGATAAACTAAAAAATTGTACATATTTGTTAGAAATTTGATCTTTCAATGATAATACACACATGACCATTTCTTTATTTTGAATATATTCAATGTATTTTCTTCTAACTTTTAGAAATTTGCAATATATTATCATTATCTCTAGTCACTCTACTGTGCAATAGCTATAACTTACTACCAATTATCATCCTCTCCTGTACTTCTTGCCTCCTGATTCATCTGTCCTCTGATTACCACCATTGTATTCTGTAAGAATTGAAGCTTAACAATTAAAGATTAAAATCTTTTTAAAACAAAAAGAAGTAAATTTCATTGCTATAATTGGCTCATTAAAGATTGTACCTATATATTTAGTTACTTTTTTTTTTCAAGACAGAGTTTCTCTGTGTAGTTTTATGCTTTTCCTGAAACTCGCTCTGTAGATCAGGCTGGCCTCAAACTCATAGAGATCCACCTGCCTCTGCCTCCTGAGTGCTGGGATTAAAGGTGTGTGCCACCACTGCCTGGCTCTACTTATTTTACTGTTATATATAATTCTGTGCAAATACCATGCCTGAATAAAATGTGACTTCTGTGAAGGAGGATTGTAATATTCAGAAATTCACTAGCTTAGTGGATGGATCTTCATTTCAGAAGAAAAAAAATGTAAAACCACTGAGATGCATTTGAAAACCCTGTTTCCCAGTGATATTTTTTGATAAATACTACCAATATATTAATACTAAAATTCCATGGAATGCCAATTTTTTTCACTTTTGAAAATATGAGCAATTTATTAAGAAAATATTTCAATACAATTATCATGGGTATTAATGGAAAAAGAGAGAAGTGTTTTAAGGAAAATTATAATTTTTTCTTTGGGTTTTTTTTAAGATATGGTTTCTGTGTGTAACCCAGGCTGTCCTGAACTTGTTCTGTAGACAAGATGACCTTAAACTCAGAGATCCACCTGTCTCTGCCTCCAGAGTGCTGAGATTAAAGGTGTGTGCCACCATGTCAATCTGTAAAACAATAATTTAAACTCATGTATGGCAGCAGACTACTCAAAAAATGTAAGATTTCTTTATCATAAAATATACTTAATGTCAACTGGAACTTGATCTTTCTATAAAAGAATTATATAATTATGAAACCATCACTAATCAAGTGCATAAAAAAGCATCAATAATTGAGTTTACCTATTCATTGCTAATTCAATTCAACATTATAGTGGAGTAAGCATGTTGTAGTAAGGGGTTCTATTGCTGTGACAAAACACCATGACCAAAAGGAAAGTTGTAGAGGAAAGGGTTCATTAAACCTACACTTCCATATTGCTGTTCATCACAAAAGAAAGTCAAGAAAGGAACTTTACAGGCTTGCTTCTCCTGGTTTTGTAAGCCTGCTTTCCTATAGAATTCAGGAACAACAACCCAAGGATGGCACCAGCCACAGTGATCTGGGTATGTAATTGGAAGGTTTTTTTTTGTGTGTGTGTGTCCCACCCAGTCTGCAGCTGCTCAGACCCAAATAAACACACAGAGGCTTATATTAGTTAAAACTGGCCATTAGTTCAGGCTAACTACTGATTACCTCTTACACTTAAACTCAGCCCATTTCTGTTAATCTATATGTCGCCATGTGTTCCATGGCTTTAGCTGTGTGCCACTACAAGCTGCTCCCTGTACGGTGGGCTGGTGTCTCCTGACTCAGTCTTCCTCTTCCAAGAATTCTCCTCTCTGCTTATCCCACCTATACTTCCTGCCTGGCTACTGGCCAATCAGTGTTTTATTAAACCAGTGTAGAAAAGCATTATCCCACAGCATGGGTCCTCCCCCATTGATCACTAATTGAAAAACTGCTTTAGATCTGGATCTCTTGGAGGCATTTCCTCAACTGAGACTCCCTCCTTTGTAATGTCTCCAGCTTATGGTCAAGTTGACAACAAACTAGCCAGTATAGCATACATCTAGATGACATTTTCATGAAAAAGAAAATATAGCCATTATTTGGAATTCCTATCATAAAAAGAACAAACACATTCTTTGATAACTCCATTGTTACTTTAGAATGTTATTATCTTGAAATTAGATTTGCACATAAATAAGAACTGAAGTTTGGAATTAATCTACTGCTTGAAAATAAACACTGAGTTGGTTTTGTGTGATATAAAAACATGGGTTCTCATACAAAAGCACTCAAAATTCAAAGTTGTTGAAAGTTAACCACAAATAATTTATGAAAAAAGAGTATGTTTTATTGTGTTTTTATGTACATAGAATTATATGTAACAATATTTAAAGAAAAGGGGGCCATGAATTTGAGCAGGAGTGAGGGGAAGGGTGCATGACATGAGTAAGAAGAAGAGACAACAAGAAATAAATGATATAATTATGTTACAATTTCAAAAATTGTTTATAAAAATAAATCAAGTATGTTTTTTGAGTCATAACATAATACACCTCAGAAGGAACTTTTTCATTGCAATCATAACATCTTTGTTTCTCAAACAGTATATCATGGGATTAAACATTGGGGTCACAACAGTATAGAAAAGAGAAAGGAATTTGTCTGTTCTTGCTGAATGGCTGGACTTTGGCCGCAAATATGTAATGATACCTGATCCAAAGAATAAAGCTACAACTATAAGGTGGGAAGAACATGTAGAGAAGGCCTTAGCTCTCCCAGTTGCAGATGGAAGTTTCAGAATGGTTGAGATTATTTTCAAATAAGATCCAAAAATCAACATAAAAGGAATAGTGACCACTAAAAGGGCAATCACATAGACCAGTATCTCTATCATAAAAGTTTCCCCACAAGCTAGGGTCAGGACTGGAGGTATGTCACAGAAAAAGTGATTCAGCTGATTTGATCCACAAAATGGTAGTGAGAAGATCCAATATGTGAACCCTATGTGCACAGGAACTCCACTTAGCCAACAGCCAGCTGCTAGTTGTATACAGAGTCTATTGTTCATGATGAGAGGGTAGAGCAATGGGTTACAAATGGCAACATATCGGTCATAAGCCATAGCAGTCAGAATAAAGCACTCAGTGGCCCCCAAAACAAGAAAGAAATACATTTGAGTAGCACAAGCCATAAAGGAAATGCTTCTGTCTTGTCTGTAGAGATTTGTTAATAATCTGGGCACAGTGACTGACACATAACATATTTCTAAGAAAGAAAAATTTCCAAGGAAAAAGTACATGGGAGTCTGTAGGGAAGGGTCAGTCCTAGTAATTATGATGATGAGGCTATTACTGATCACAATAATGAGATAGATTATTAAGAACACCCCAAAAAGAAGTTCTTGCAAATTGGAAACATCAGAAAAGCCAAGTAAGATGAATTCTACCAATTTGGAGTAGTTTTTTAGTTGGGGACTTTGTAGTGTGGATCCATCCATGTATGATTACTATGAAGGGTAGAGGTCATTTACTCCATGAAGTTCAGAAAAAAAAATACTATGTACTAAAGGTTTCAAATGCACAGACCCCAGAGAGATGTCCAGTTGTATTTATTTACTTGAGTTATTTAAAAACCTTTGCAGTCCCATTTCCTAAATTTCCATTAGATGAAAAGAGAACACATTTAAAATCTGTTTTTCCTGCTGGAGATAAAGTATGATAGTTTGTTACAAGCCAAAACAACAAAACACAGAGCAATGACACAAGATCTCAATGGTTCAGACTGTCTATCCTGTGGCTATAAGCAGCTGCTATCAGTGTGTAGCCCTAGGTAATGAGAAAGGCATCTTCTTCCTGGTGATGTGATGAGGCTTTATCTTTGCTTTTAATTATTTGTATTTTTTTAAATCATAGAAACCATTTAATCAAATTTTTGCTTTTGGTAAAATTCCCCATTGAGCTCAAAGCTTTTTCTCTGAGTTTCACCTTGGGTAAGGAGTTGAGTGGTGCTTCTATAACAGTGTACTGCCCTGGTAAAGCCTTCCAGGATCCTGGAGCAATTTCTATGAGGGAAGGTACTTAGACGATGATAAAAGGGAGCCTGTGCTGCACAATTATATTCCATTTCATATCTGTGCGAACATATCAGAAGTAATGCAACATAATAAATCATACGTTTCCCAAATTCTGTGAGTGTAAAAAAATAAAGATTTTCTTCTTTTAACATATTCTGAAGCCCGTCATGATCCCCACTAATTTTATCAATTCTATTTGCATCTAAGCTTTGAGACCTTGAAAAAAATCTTACCAAAGTTAAAGATTTTGCAAAATTAAAATGCAAAAGGAAACCAAAACATAGAAAATTTGAATTTGATCACAAGTATTATATCCAAATCCAGAATCTAGACAGCTAGACTTTCATAGTTCCAATCTTCCTTTCAACTGTTCTAACTGGACCAGTTTAGGTACATATATATATATGTGTGTGTGTGTGTGTGTGTGTGTGTGTGTGTGTGTGTGTGTGTGTGTGTGTGTGTGTACATATGAATATATATGTATATGTGTGTATGTGTGTGATATTTATCTTATATAAAGTGATACATATTACTCAAAAGTGAGAAACTACATATATGTCTATAACTCTTATTTTGTGGACTCTATTCTTATACTCTATTTATTACTGACTAGCATATCAAAAATCTGTAAATAAATAGTACAGTTACTCATCTCTTTAGTATTTATCTTTTATAAATCAAAGATGTTCAATGCCTATACTAATGTACTATATTCTATCTACAATTTTGTTTTTCTTTAAATTACTGTTAGCTTTTGTTTCCTTCCAAGCAAAACTGAACTTATACTTATTTCACAATTGTGTATTCTGTAAAATTCACAGTGTCTTAAGTTTTATACTTTCTCTGTTCCATACTATATATCCCAAAACTCATTTCCCTCTCCACAAGTAACAGCTTTCCTCTCTGTTCTTATGATTACGAGTTTCTATATCCATCTCCCTTTCCCAAAAGTTACAGTAATTTATAATTTTGACCTGGTGTTTAATTTTTATTAACCCTGAATTTGTGGGCTCAGTGAACGATTGATTATGTATTTGATTCTCAAATAATTCTGAACCTCCCCACATCATCCTCATGCACAAGAAGAAATATCAAATCTTCAAAATTTTTGGATAAAATATTAGTTTACATAAAGTCATATCAAGTGTAATTTCTAATGTCTTTACTTACAAACCTCTCTTTTTCTGATCTCTAAGAACGTGTGAATTTGCTTCTTTTTCATAACATTATAATTACTTTTTCATTTTATAGCTTCTCAAAAACTTTCGCCGAGAGGTAGTGGCACACGCCTTTAATCCCAGCACTCGGGAAGCAGAGCCAGTGGATCTCTGTGAGTTCGAGGCCAGCCTGGGCTACCAAGTGAGTTCTAGGAAAGGAGCAAAGCTACACAGGGAAACCCTGTCTCAAAAAAAAAAACCCACAAAAAATAAAAAAAACTTTCAATATTTATATAACTTTTCCATGCATATTCATAGTCATATTCAATGCAACACTCATGTAGCATACATTTGAAAAACAACTTGAGCATAGGGAATTGAAGTTTGTTTGTTCCTGATTTTTCAGTAAGTAGGTGACTGTGATTTAATATCTATCTTCTCTGTATGAAGGATCATGAGTTTGCACAAATAGTATGTATTAAATTCCACATGCCTTAGCTGGTGCTCTCCTAGAGCTTAGAGACTAGTGCTAAAAACAAAATGTATCTACATATGAAAGAATTTGTAGGAAGAAATCATGAATATTTATTCAAGGTACTGAGTGTGAGAGAATGAATGAGTTGAAATTTAGCAGTAAATGTGAAATGTTTTCAGACCATAGAATATCACTGAATCATTTTGTTAATTTTGCATTTTTAAAAAGATGAAAAGTACTTTCTAGGAGAAAACCACTGTTCACACTCTTACTTGGGTTTATGCTCTAATATCTAATCAGTTGTATACTCAGGTGAGTGTTTGGCATATATTTTCAAAAGTACTGTAGGGATGGTTCCTCACTGACTTCAACAACAGGGTGATAAAATAAATGAATTAACACTGAGTGATTTACAACAGAAATTAGGTATCTTAATGTATCAATATTCTAATTGAAATATTTAGTACTTGCCTTTCCTTCATGTTGACATATCAAGCTCAAATGGTTGTTTGGGTACAGAAAATGCATGGTCTATGAACTACCTGATCTGGAAAATAACAGCTGTAGTCTCAGTAAGTGTTGACTTTATTGCTATTCTTACAACTGTTGCATTTATCATTATCATTTTAGCCCATTCTATCATCCCACTCTTGTAAATCCTCTCATCCTCAGTTTATGAGAGTAAAAAAAAAAATATTGCTTATCAGAAGAAATACTGAGCTAAGAGTTAGTAGCTCATACTACACCGAGGGATGTGAAGAAGTAAATACAACTAAGAAAACTCTCTTTTAAAGAAATGTCTCGCCGGGCGTTGGTGGCGCACGCCTTTAATCCCAGCACTCGGGAGGCAGAGACAGGCGGATCTCTGTGAGTTCGAGGCCAGCCTGGGCTACCAAGTGAGCTCCAGGAAAGGCGCAAAGCTACACAGAGAAACCCTGTCTCGAAAAACCAAAAAAAAAAAAAAAAAAAAAAAAAAAAAAGAAATGTCTCAGGCTGAGTAACTGTGTTTTTATCCCATATTAGACAGACTTTGTTAGAAAAACACAGAAAATATCAAATAATTAATTCAAGTCACAATATACAACATAGCATCCTCAAAACAACCTATTTTGATCATTTCTATTTGGGGGACTTGATAGACTATTTCAGTCAAGAGTTAGTGATTCTTGAGCAGTTTCATGTTGGAAACCATGGTTCCTACAGCATCTTCACTGAAAATGTGTTTGTTTTCTCCATCAGTGAGTGACACATCACCATTCCCTGATTATTTATGTTTTACTCTTTCATGGGCACTAATAATACACTTAGAGAATAAACAGACAGATCTGATTAATCGTATTTTGCCCTTCCACTGACAGTTTCTGAACATTTTATGTGTGTGAAATGTGATGTTAATAAGTTTCCTGTATGTCTTATTTAATGTGTTCCAAATAAAATAATGTCACCTTTTTTTAAGCAGTAGCTGAAGGAATAGGGAGGTTAAATAATTTACAAACTATGGAGAACCCAGATGAATTCTACCTCAGCCTTGTAATCCCAGAGTCCATAGTCTCATTGAAAGTTCAACAAATATTATGAAAAACAAAACAGAAAACATCACTTTTATTTCTGTATTCTTAGTAGTAATAATAAACTTCAAGGAATACCAAACCATTTTTCAATCACAAAATAATTTCCTTTAAAATCTTAATCCCATGATAAGAAATAAAGATAATCCCTTTATATGTATGGCTATTGTGTTCAGCATTAATAAAATTATTCTAATGAAACTACCTGATTTGAAAAGAAAAAACTTTCAGTTTGCTTGATAGGTCTTGATCATGAGGCTAGAAAATGCACAATTATTAAATAGGTGACACAAATCTTGCTTACCTTTTATATGTGCTGAGCAATTAAATATATTATCCCAATTTAAAGAGGAATGGTCTTATATAAAAAATGTTATATTTTCATTTGTATTATTCAAGTAATAGAGCCAGCCATTTTTCTATGTCCTTAAAGTACATTCTTCAACTTTAACTCAACCATAATGAATTTTAGTTACTCCTTACTCATTAAGGTATATTTTCTTTCTGAGATGCACAGTGTTTTTAACCTCAGCAATAGTTTCAACTTTAACCTCAGCAATATGTTCATTATGGGATAACTTAGTCAACTATCAAGCTGTTTCTTTTGTCATTGGCTTATTGTAACTTTTGTCTCTGAGGAATATGTCCAATGTCAGTAGCCTCTTGGCCTTTCCTCCTAGCTTTTGTCCCCATCCTCTCTGTCTTTGGAGACTTCAGAAAATGGGAAAAGTTGTATAAGATGATCATATTTATAAATGCTTAATTGTATGTATGAAACTGAAGATTAAATTTCTAATAATTTAACCAATCTTAGAAAATTATTTATTTTGAAACTAGAACATGTATTTTATAAAGCACGATGCTTTAGAATCTATACACATTGTGCAATATCTAAATGAGATAATTAACCTGTTTATCACATCACATACTTGTCATAGTTTATGGACTGATTATTTAATATGTATAATCAGCAACTTTAAAGAACACAACACTGTAGCATTAAGTATATTCATCATGTTGTTCAATAGATTCCTGTAAGTTATACTTCCTTGCTTCCTTAAATTTAGTTTTCTTTTCAAGCATCTCTCTGAAATCTGAACCCTTTCCATATTAATTAGTACTATAAAATATCATTTATTAACCTTAAAATATGCAACTTTAAAATTATGAGTTTATATATTAAAATGTTTTTATGCCTTAAAGCCATTTATCAAGTCATGAAAAGGATTTATTTTTTCTTTGCAGCTAAATAAATGACCTAATTAAAAACTGTCTCAGCAAAGATAACTTAATATAAATTGAATTTCTCTTCTCTATAGACAATATTGGAGAAATGGCATCAAGATATTTATGAATGGTGGAGAAAGGACATCAAAATATTTGTGAATGGTAGAGAAATGACATAAAAATATTTATGAATGTACTAGGTGAGAGAATGTCCAGTAGATTTTATATGTTTTTATGTATTGCATGAAATCAGTTTTATTCACTTGTTTGAAAATTCAGTGGCACACAATTTTATTAACTATTGTGCTTACAACTCATAAAGCAATGGAAAATTTGTACCTATAATTCTGTTACTCTTTAATGTTCAACTGCTGACTTCCAGTGTAAACTGCCCCATTGTTCCTTCAGATAACATTTGATGTTTTCTCCACAGGCATACCAAGAATGTGAGCCCTTTGTCTTTTCAAATAGTTATTGCCAAGTTCCAAAAACTGATCTACATGTGGAAATCTCTAGGTTTCTTTTGTCTGTAAATTGTGCCAGTATCAGATTCATTTAATTACTTGAATCATTTACATGTGGTATATTTTCTCCATTGTTAGTGGTGATTTATCAACTGTAGATCATTTGAATTGATAACACATTATACTTCCGTATGCACAAGAGTATAAAAAGACATTAATGATTTACCAGAAGAAAGCAGTGGCAAAAATAAGACTTTGTAGAATATAGACTGTACATACCCTGAAAGGGATCTTAAAAAAAACACAAATATTATGTCCAAATGTTTTCTTTTGGTTTTCAGTTTTATCACACGTAAAATAATTAAATTAGAAAAATCAAAATATTGTCTGCACATGTCTTTCCTTCTGGGTTTGGGGGCACAAGATCTACTTTATGCTTGTCTGGAATTGTTACATACCTCAGTCTGATTTCAGACTCATAATTTACCTACAACAGGTTTATGAAGGACTGAAATAGTGAGTGTGTGTCACTATGCCAAAGTATGGATGCTTATGAAGACCCTGTCATCTAGTGTGTCACGAAAACAGTCAAATCCTATGTTCTAATGTCAATTTTATCTGTTTCTCTACATTATGAAAACTTCTTTAGTTCACATCCTTGCAATCTTTCTTTTATTAAAAAAGTGCTGAACCAGAGAGATAGTTCAGTAGATAAACTACTTGCTATCAAGTGTGAAGACCCAACTTCTCTCCTTGGAAGTGACATTGGAAAGATAGCCTACATCAGGAAGTTATCTTCTGACCTCCACATGCTCCTCATAGTACATACCCACCCCAACTCACTCAATAAACTGTATTTAAAATTGAAATTAAAAAAAAATCAGATATCTGCTGGAAATTATTGTTTTCATTATGATCATTAATGAATCATGTTCATTAATGCTATCTTATATTAAAAATAATCATTAGTTATGATATAAACTGAATGATAGATGGTTTTGTTGTTGTTTATCTTAAATACTCCCCTGAATAGAACTGGCACTCAAAATTATATTGTATACTATAATAGCATAGTAGTGGCTGATAGGCATTCACCTGATTTTCTTCTGATATATTGTTTTCTGATGATTCGCCATGGTTCTAGTCATTCTTGTAGCTTTATGAGCCACATACTTTTCTGTATGACAACTAAATCATGAAGTGAAGTGTAAAGCCCACCCCTGTCTAGCTGTGGAGGAACCTTCCGGAATTTCACATCTCTCTCTAGTTTCCCCACAACAACACATAAGGGTTTTCTATGGCAGTGGTAAAAGGTGCCAGTATAAGCAATCAAATGAGACTCATTGTTTTTTTTTTTTTTTTACATGAAACGTTAAATGGAAACTTTAGATCAGCTAGGACATTACACTTCTTAAACCTCTTGGATCTTTGGTTTGGAAGACTGCTATTCTTCAGATTAATTTCTCCTCATTTACATAGATAACTTTATTTTTCTTACCAATTCTATGAATCTTCTTAAAACATCATTAACATTAGTCTCTGCCTTCCACATTGACACACTGTGCAGTTTGTGACTACAGCATAGTCCAATCAGAACTAACAGCAGTTACTTCAGTCTTGACTGTTTTCTGAAACTGCATGAAGAAAAATCAATAGGAATTTACTTCCACATTCTGTGTATAATAGTAGTTTATAGTTGGTAGTTTTTGGTTCATGTCTTTCCAGACAAAAGTTGGAGAAGTGGTAGAATCCAGATATTGGGACATACATGAGGATGAGGAAGGCATATGAAAATCAGCTATTAGAATGTAAGAAGGCCATGCTCTATGTGCCATATAAGTGCTAGCTTCCAGTAGCTCTCTAAATGGTATCCTGATCTCAAGAACTTGTGTCTTTCTATAATAAGAGACACATCATTATTTAAAGTATCTGCCTAAGTAGTTTGATTGGATAAAAGTAACTTTGTTGGCTGAAGTCTAAGCATTACAATTTTACATCACCCATCCCACAGAGACGTAAAACATACAATCAGATACTGATATCATTTGTAAATATGAGATAATTTGTGACACCTTTGTTGAATGGACCTCTAAGTGGAGTAGAGATGTGTGGACAACACCACCCTTTTCTCTTCTCCTTAAGGAGGATTGCTAGCCATGATGACTGCTTTTGTTATATCTTCTTTGAGTGGTATCTCTAATTGTAGCAGGTGTATCTTCTTGATGTTCACATGATGCTTTGTTTATCATTATCCCAATTTTTTGTCTTTATTTCCTACATGCAGTTCTACAGATTTCTTTTTGCTTATTATACACTTCTTCTTGGGTAACACTTTGTGCCTCATTTTTTCAAGTTTGTTAAGATTTGAGTCTAACTTGGTACTCTAGAAGCAAAAGAATAATATGAATAGAACTTCAAGAATGTCAGCATTATGTTGATTTGAAACTGTTCCAACAGTGATCGTGAGTTTTTTTTTTCTGGAAAATATGATTTTATTTCTCTTAGACAATATGCACAAGTAGATATCACAATGATGAGAAAACAAAGTACACCTGTGGGCTGAGAAGTAAATTTTTCTAGAATTGGGAATGATGGTTCTAATTAAGTTTGGAATACTACTTCCACTGGTAAGAGTAACTCATGAGCTGGGTGGTAGTGACACCTGCCTTTAATCACAGCACTCGAGAGGCAAAGCCAGGCGGATCTTTGTGAGTTAGAGGCCAGCCTGGTTTACAGAGCAAGATCCAGGACAGTCACCAAAACAACACAGAGAAACCCTGTCTTGAAAAAACAAACAAACAAACAAACCCTCCCCCCAAAACAGTAACTCATGAACTGCTTTAACTTTAGGTTAATGCCCCAATTTTTATTAAGGTTTTGCAACATGTGAACACTTTGTTTCATCAATCTCTTACTATTAACTCTAATTATCTTGAAAAATGGAGCGTTCAATATTTATTGTATTTTAGCTAATAAAAATGAATTTGTATATTTTTTATTTTTTATTAAGAAATTTTTTATTCATTTTACATACCAACCACAGATCCCCCTCCCCTCCCTCCTCCTACCCCCTAGCTTTCCCCCTGCAACCCACCCCTCCATTCCCACCTCATCTAAGGCAAGGCCTCCTGTGGGGAGTCAGCAGAGCCTGACACAGTTGAGGCAGGTCCAAGCCTGTCCCCCTGCACCAAGGCTTGTAAGGTCTCCCACCATAGTCAGTGGTTCCAAAAAAGCCAGCTCATGCACCAGAGATGGATCCTAATCCCACTGTGAGGGGACCTCTTAAGTAGATCAAACTACACAACTATCTTGCCTATGCAGAGGGCCTAGACAAGCTCCATAGAAACTCCACAGCTATTGGTCCACAGTTCATGAGCTCCCACTAGTTTGGTTTGGTTGTCTCTGTACTTTTCCCCATCATGATTGTGATGCCCCTTTCTTATAGAATCCCCCTTCACTTTTTTCAACTGGACTCCTGGAGCTCAGCCTGGTGCTTGGCTGTGGACCTCTGCATTTACTTCCATCAGTTACTGGATGAAGGCTCTATACTGACAGTTAGGGTATTCACCAATCTGATTACTAGGGTAGGCTAGTTCAAGCACACACTCCACTGTTGCTAACAGTCTAAGGTGGGGTCATCCTTGTGGATTTCTGGGAACTTCCCTAGCTCCTAGTTTCTCCCTATCCCTATGATGTCTCCCTCTCTCATGGTTTCTCTTTCATTCCTCTCCGACTCCGTCCCTGTTCCAGCTCAACCATCCCATTCCCTTATGTTTTTATCTCCCATTTTCTACCCACTGTCCCCCTTCACTCCCAGCTTTCTCATGGAGATATCATCTATTTTCCCTTCCCAGTGTGATTCATGCATCCCTCTTAGGGTTCTCCTTATTAGCTAGCTTCTCTGGAGCTGTGGGTTGTAGTCTGGTTATCCTTTGCTTTTCATCTAGTATCCACTTATGAATGAGTACATACCATGTTTGTCCTTCTGAGAACAAAAGGATCTCAAATGGCTGAAAGACATTTAAGGAAATACTCAACATTGTTAGTCATCATGAGAATGAACAGCTTATATTGGAGAGGATGTGGAGCAAGGGGAACATTCCTACAATGTTGGTTGGGAGTGCAAACTTGTACAGCCACTTTGGAAGTCAGTATGGTGGTTTCTCAGAAAGTTGGGAATCAATCTACCTGAAGACCCAGCAATATCACTCTTGGATATATACCCAAGGAATGCTCCATCATACCACAAGGACACATGCCCAACTATGTTCATAGCGGCACTATTCATAATAGCCAGAACCTGGAATTTGTGTGTTTTATGCCAAGCAGACAGCACTGTGACTTCTGAGAGAACATCCTCTTTTTTTACTACTTCATCTAAAGATGTTAGAGTGAGTGGCCCAATGTTATCATCAATCTTAGTTTACCAAGGATGTTCAAAGTTGTTATCTGAAGAGTCCTCAAGCTTTTGCCTCTTAAAAGTGGTTGATTTAAAAATCTATCTCAAGGGAATTTTATACATTTCTAGGAGAGTTCATATCATGTTCTGTCAGTATATTCTGTAAGTAATTCCTAATTTTACAACTAATCAATAACTTAAATATCAATTCTTTAAATCAAAACAATGAAGTAACTCATTGCTAAAACTATTTTTGTATAATTATATCATATCCCTTTATCAATATGAGTTATAATTACCCAAAAAGACAGAATAAGCATGCTATAGATACATAATGAGTAAGTACATAGAAAACTATACAGATATTGACATGTGACAGATAATAAATAAATGGATGATAGATAGATAGATAGATAGATAGATAGATAGATAGATAGATAGATGATAGATGTTATATAACTAGATGAGAGATAGGTCCATAAATACATTGAGTGCAAATGATAGATCATTAGATAGATGATATATAGATAGAAGATAGATATATTACACATAGATATATGATAGACAGATATATGACAAGTAATCAGATAGTAAGCAGATAGATGTAGATAACAGACAAATATATAGGTAAGTAGATGATGATAGATGGTAGACAGAAATATATATGATAAATAATTAAAGAGATCATGTCTAGAAAGATGATATATCAGTGATAGATGGCAATTGATACTATCTAGAAATATGAATAATGGATAAATAGTTGAAAGACAAAAAGATAAATAAGTTGATAGATGATAGAGATAGATAAAAGATGGAATGATATATTAATGGGAGAAGGTTAGATTATAGTGAGTCATTTACATTAATCTTAGTGAAGAGATGATTGAAAGAAACACTAGAGAAATAAACAGATGATAGGGAGATAGATGGATAGATAGATAGATAGATAGATAGATAGATAGATAGAT
>CABHPR010153038.1:0-10184 GCA_902168415.1 Peromyscus melanophrys
AGGTTCAAGACCTAGCTGAGATGGTAAAGGGGCAAGCGGTAAGAGTTATAGTTAAACATGCCCGGCATGGCCAGGCGCAGCGCCTGCACGCCTTGGCTGAGATCGAAGGTGCTTTTCTCTTGCCCTCCCTGGTCCCACAAGCGCTCCACTGAGAACAGGGGTACACAGCCGACTTCAGAAAGTCCTTCCAGCAGATATGAAACGGGGAAGCTCTGTCCTCTCACATACCTGTTTCACTCCTGTCTCTCTCCCCACCGCTGGGAAGTTTCTAGAGAGGAAAGAGTCAGCAGAGCTTCTCTGACATTGATCTTCTGATGGAGCTTCTGATAGTTGGCAGAACTGCTCTAACAGGCACACGTGATCGTTTTTTGCTTTGTTTTAATCGTCAGATACTGAGAGTTACATTACGTTTCCAGTGTCCTGGTTTGCTTTTCTGGTGCTGTGATAAATATCATGCCCCAAAATAACATGGAAAGAAAAGGATTTGTTTGGCTTACCAATTACAGTCCGTTATGGAGGGACGCTGAGGCAGGGGGAACCTAGAGGCAGGAACTGAAGCAGAAACCAAGGAGAAATGCTGCTTACCTGCTCACCTTCAGCTACTTTTGTTGGGGCCACTTGCTTAGGGATGGTATGGTTCAGCCTGCAGTGGCCTGGCCCTCCTCCTCCATCAACAAGCAATCAATCAAGACAATGCTCCCAGATGTCCCGACAGGCCAATCTGTTGGAGATAATTCCTCAGTAATAGTATCCTTTTCCAAGGTGTATCCAGTTGGCAACAAAACTGACATTCAGTGGCATAAGTTGGTATGAATAAGCCAGATATATTAACCACTGCAAGGTGGCACAGGCCAGACGGGGCTTTCTTCATGGTTTGCCTGGGATTTGAAAATAGGTCATTTGGCTTAGACCACATGTTTCTGATGCCGCTCATCTCTGATCCTAAATATTCTCTCATTCTAAATATTCAGTAATCAAGGGCTGGGGGGAGGGGAGGATCTAATAACTCTAGGACTGTCCTCCTAAAAACCTTTAAAAAGTTATGTATCCAGAGAATGTTCCGTGGAAAGTTGAGGAATGGGAGGGACCCTGGGAACAAGAACTCACAATAAAAGAGCAGTATATATGCTGGTTAGTTTTAAATGTGAACACACCACAACTTAGAATCACTTGATAGAGCCTCAATTAAAGGAATTGCCTAGACTGGATTAGTCTATGGGTGTATCTATGGGGAATCGTCCATTATTATTTAATATGGGAGGGCCCAGCACACTGTGAATGGCACCATGCCCTAGGCAGATGGTTCTGAACTGTATCAAAGAGCTGGCTGAGCATGAACTTTTGAGCCAGCCTGCAAACAGTATTCTCCCTGGTTCCTGCTGTGCTTCTTTGGCTGTGAAGCAAGGTCACTCATTGGTCAGGGGTAACACTGTATGGAATAGCAAACAGGCTTGTCTTGAGTGCCTGCCGTGAGTTCCTTCGATGAGGAAATGTGATTTGGAATTGTAAGCCAAATAAGTCCTTTCTCCTTAAAGTTGCTTGTTGTCACATCATTTGTCACGGCAACAGGAATGAAAACTGAACAAAGTTGGCTTACCCGTGACCTCGATATGAACTTCACAATCTGGAGTGTAGGTGAAGACAGCACAAACCACAGGCTAGAGCAGTGGTTCTCAGCCTGTGGGTCGAGACCCCTTTGGGTCAAATGACCCTTTCACAGGGGTTGCCTAAGACCATCAGAAAACAAAGATATTTATATTATGATTCGTAACAGTAGCAAAATTACAGTTATAATGTAGCAATGAAAATAATTTTATGGTTGGGGGTCACCATAGCATGAGGGACTGTATTAAAGGGTTGCAGCATTAGGAAGGTTGAGAACCACTAAGCTAGAGAGTTGTGAGGTGGGCAGAACCACACTCAGCTGTACTTTCAAAGAGTCACTCCTGCACGTGAACAGATTGTCCCCATCTTACATTGTCCCAGCCACTTTCTAGGGTCTATTTAGGACACCAAGTAGAAAAGAGGCCCTTTGTTTGCCCTAGGAACTCCCAACTAGAGTGTTAATGGTCTGCTTCACATTTACTCCCTGAATGGGAGGTTTATCAGGATTAATGTGCACACTTTAGAAATGTAACTGCCCTTTAGAGAATCCAGCCCATCAGTCATTGCTCATTAGTGTGAATTCCTTTAATCAGTACAATGAGCAGCCCAGAATAGACTCCCAATTAATAATTTCTGAGTTGCTAAAGATGGGCCAGGAGATGGGAGTTGCCAAGCAATCCTCATAATGTTTTAGAGACCTCCTCTGACAAAGTGACCCTGGAGCAGAGCTTGGCCTTTGAGCCGAACCCTGACTGTATGTAAGAACGTGTGTAAGACCCTCTGTGTTTGTGATCTCACCTTTGGTTTCTGGAGCCCGCTTTCAGCCTTCTGTGGGGAAAGGTCCACTTGCTGTGAGGAATCTGATGAGCAGGAAGGAGGCAAACACATCTGAAAAGATAAGTAAATGTAGAAATTAAGAAAAAAAAAAAAAACCAAACAAACAGTAAGGGTGGCCAGCAAGTAGCTCAGTGGGAGAGCACTTGTCTACCATGCACACAATGTCCTGAGTTCAGTTCCAGTATGGAAGGGATAAAGCCCCGCACAGAAAACAATTGTGGAGAGCTGGGGAGATGGCTTACTCAGGAAAGTGCCTGCCTTGCAAGCATGAGGACCTGAGTTCAAGCTCCAGAACCGGCCGAATTAAAGATGGACATGGGACCCCATATTTATAATCCCGTTGCTAGGGAGGTGGATCTCTGGGGCGGGCTGGCTGGCAGCCTAGCCTACTTAGTGAGTTCCAGATCAGATAGAGACCTTGTCTCAAAAAACAAAAACAAAGCAAAACAAAAAAAAAACCAAAAATTAAAAAAGAAAGAAACACACACAAAGTTAAACAGCACTGAAGAACAGCACAAAGGTTGACCTCTAGCCTCCAAATGTATGTATACACACACACACACACACACACACACACACACAT
This sequence comes from Peromyscus melanophrys, assembly GCA_902168415.1. Taxonomy (NCBI): domain Eukaryota; kingdom Metazoa; phylum Chordata; class Mammalia; order Rodentia; family Cricetidae; genus Peromyscus; species Peromyscus melanophrys. The sequence continues at coordinate 3,026 of CABHPR010153038.1, forward strand.
ATTCACACACCTGTGCATACATATGAACCTACATATGAACCTACACACACAAAAGCCATGGCAAAGGTATGAGGAGCAAACTATAACAAGAATAAAACAGCACTGATTTTTTTTTATGACCAACAGCCTAGCCATCCTTTAAAACCTTAAAGAAGCTGGGTGGTGGTGATGGTGGTGGTGCATGCCTTTAATCTCAGCACTTGGGAGGTAGAGGTAGGCAGGTCTCTGAGTTTGAGACCAGCCTGGTCTAAGAGTAAGTTCTAGGACAGCCAGGGCTACACAGAGAAACAACAAAGAAAAGCCCGTGCAAGTAACAAGAGATTCCTATATAGGGGGAAAAAAAAGTGATTTGTATTTTCACCCAAGTGAAACAGACATGTTTGGATAAAATTTCGTTCTTCAAAGTCCCATAAATGTTTTTTTTTTAAATCAAATGTTTATCCTAATAAATGGTATCTTTATCTTAATAAGATAATGCATCTTTAGAAAGGATCTGCCCTTGTATATTTTCTAGAAAACAAACTAATTCAACAATAATCTAGCAGACTTCTTGATTCTATTTTATTTAAATGAAGGCTACAGAGAAAACAATACTCATACCTCCAAGATAGACATGAGTTAGATATTTCCAGAAAGAAATCACATTCTCAAAGAACTGTCACTAAGTGCTAACATGGTTTCCCGCTAGCACAGACACAATCCCAGTTGTTACAATGTAACAGACACCAGCCCAGTTGTTACAGTGTAACAGATATAATCCCAGCTGTTACAATGTAACAGACACAATCCCAGTTGTTACAATGTGACAGACACAATCCCAGTTGTTACAATGTAACATGCACAAAGCCAGTTATTACGGTATGGCGGTGCAAGCCCAGTTGTTACAATGTAACAGACACAATCCCAGTTGTTACAATGTAGTACTGTCTTCCTGGCTCTAAGATAGATGCCAGAGCAGATTTTTTTTCTCCTACAGTGAATTTTCATTAAAACTCTTGGTTTCATTTGTCTTAAAGCCTGCTCAATCCATTTGCAAATTTACTTTTAAAAGTAAAAACTGTCCAACTGGAGAGATTGCTCAGCGGTTAATAACACTGGCTGCTCTTCCAGAGGACCCTGGTCCCAGCACCCACAAGGCAGCTCAAAACTGTCTGTAACCCCAGTTCCAGGAGATTGAACACTCTCACACAGACACACATGTAGAAAAAACATCAATGCACATAAAATAAAAATAAATAAATAAATAAACACTGTCACGACTCTAGATGAGGTGGAACCTGGGAGAACAGAGCCAATAAATGACAGACTGAGTCTCATGCAATAGCCAACTTTATTCAAAGCCCCAGACAATTTATACTCTGAGGAGGGTTAAGAAAGGTCACATGAGTAAAGATCTCAGGGGGCCAAGCTGTATGCAATCACAAAGATAAGCCACACATGTCAATCAGAAAGATATGCTTCTCCGCAGAGGCATATGAAGAATGGTTTAAACATTTAATTGAAGGACAGCGGCAAGCAGTAATCAGTAATCTGAAGTAAACTCACTCCTATCCGATACACCTGAGAGGATCATGAAAACACATTCCAAGAACAATTCCATGTTTTGAAGAAACTGAGGTCACAAGACTCTTTTCTTGTTTTCTTGGAGCGTTCTCACAAGCACTCAGAATTCTCTTCATACGATTCCATTCTTGGACCCTGTTCCAACAACAATAACAAAACCTTAATGACATGTCTAAGAGCTAAATGTCTTACCTTGATTGGTAAGTATTATATCACTTAATGGTGTAAATTGTTGCTGGTCCAGATTTTTAGATGTCTGGGCAATACAAAGTCTTCCACTAGTTACAGTGGGTGGTTTAGCTAGCTTTGGTGTGCTACTGTTCCCCCAAGAAGTTCTAAACTGAGTCATCCTGCTCATTTGCTACTTCTATATCTGTCAATATAAAGTCAGTTTACTCCTTTAAAGCATGCAGCACATAAATAATTACTACTGGAAAGTGACCATGACTCTGCCAAACAGAGAAGTGTGTGACAGGCTGTACAGCCTTGAAGTCACAGGTTTTCCCAGAAGACAAAATTGAAATGACAGCACTACAAGGAAGCAGACAATTAAATGCTACATTGTTTGTCACGCACTGTAATACTAAAGTCATTCAGATCTTTAGAGATAGATACCCAGTACTCAATTTGTTTACAATAGAATAATTTTTCAATTTAAAAAAATTATCATAGAAGCATTCATTCTTTCTGAATAGAAATGATCTTTAGATATGAGAATACTTACTTTTAATTGGAGGGTAGATGTGGTACATGTCTATAATCTCAGCGTTTGTGGGGATAGAGACAGGATGATCAGGAGTTCAAGGCAATCCTCAATAACACAGAGAGTTGGAGGCCAGCCTGGGTATCTTCATTATTCTTCTATTGCATGATAAGATGCAATGACCAAGGCAGCTTATAGAAGAAAAGAGTTTATTTGGGGCTTACAGTTTCAGAGAGTTAAAATCTAGGACCATCATGGTGAGGAGCATGGCAGCAAGCAGTGGTGCTGGAGTAGTAGCTGAGAGCTTACATCATGAGCCACAAGTACGAGGCAGAGAACACTAACTGGGAATGACTTGGGCTTTTGAAACCTTAATGCCCAACCCCAATGACACACCTCATCCAACAAGACCACACCTCCTAATCCTTCCCAAACAGTTCCACCAACTGGGAACAAAGTATTCTCTATGAGCCTATGGGGACAGCTCTTATTCAAACCATCACACTGGGACATACTGAGACTATGTCTTAGTTGGAATTCCAGCATGTGTAGCCTAGGCTGGTTTTGGCTTCCTGGGCCACAGTGTGATCCTCCTGCCTGAGTCTCCTGAGCATTTGAAACTACAGATGCACCACCTTGCCCAGCTAAATAGTGTGTAAAGGAAGTCATTGGATTGGCAGTCTTTTCAGGCCAGGAGTGCTGTGACTCTGCAGCTGTGGTGGGGGTCTCTTCGCATGGCCATTACGCTGATCTTATTGCTGCACAGAGCACAGAGGAAGGAAGATATCAGGCTGCCAGGGTCAAGTAAAGCCCTGGAAGTGGGACCTCACGGGAGGTCTCCAAAGACCAGTTCTAGTAACTCACGGAGTCATTCTCTCTGGATGCACCTCACATTAAGCGATGCTGCTGGCCTGTCTTGAAATTTGCCTGGTGCTTTTCATGCAGCTGGGTGCAGAAATGAATTCCAACATATTCATTTGCCACAAAGATGTTTTGGCCTCGATCGGATTGGTGGTTTGATTGACTCAGATGCCTTGCCTAAATAGCATGAAAATAAAGGAATTGGATGCATTTTAAAAACATTAATCTAAATGAGTGCTATTCCTTTCCAATGGTGGTATTTGTTTTAACCCCAAGACACTCCCCCCACCCCCCCACCCCCCGCTTAAAATACAAAACTTTCCTTTTTTCCTGAAACTGGTTGTCTGAAAACCCCACTCCCTCCTGGGAGAGGATTAGAAGGCCAGGAATTCATCTAGCTCTGCTGCTTCCAGCCGGGAGAAAAAAAAAAGAAATCTTTCCCCACTGAGTACTATCAGGATTAGTCTTCAGTCAGATTGAGATGTAAGCTGATATCCCTTTTTCCCACCCAAGGTGGTTTCTTTCAGATGCAGGTGAAAGTACCTCACCAAGGCAGGAGAGGGCGCTGTGTGGCTCACCAACATGGTCTCAAGGATGGCCTGCTGACTTCAGCCTTGAAGTCCACAGCAGGGAAACTGCATTTACTCTCTGATTGTTACTGGTGTGGCTTCTAACTTAGACCCATCTGATCAAAATCTCCTCAGTCAGCATGAAGTGCCCACGGAATCTGAATAAGACACCTTCACCTTGAGGGTTAGGGACTTCTGGATTTGGGGGTATCTACTTGCCAAAGACGTACTGAAAAAGACCATCTCATGCCCTTTCCAGCTTTGAGTCCTTCCTGAGCCACTTCTAACCTCTGGCCTGTTGGCACTAGAGCAATCAAACAATTCTTCAGGGATCCTAATGAATCGCCCAGCAGTTCTAGATGCAAACAAGCCCCATTGTGGTAGGAATACCCCTGTCTTATTCTTGGCTATCACAGTAAAAATACCACAGATCAGGTGGCTAAAAAACAAACATTCCCTTTTTTTTTCCCACCTGTGCATCATGGAAGTCCAAGATGAAGCTTTGGCAGATCCTCATGAAGAACCATGTCCCGGGCTTCTGTCCCCACACCATGGAGAAGGAAGGGACTTCGGTCTTTCTCACAAGCACATGAACCCCAGTCCTGAAGGCCCCAACCTCATAACTGAATCATCTTTCAAAAGCCTCATCTTCACATTCTATCCCATGATCACAGGCTTCCAGCATATGAATTTGGGAGGGACACAAACATCCAGCCCATGGTAGCTTACAGATTACCCCGATGATTTTAGAATACTGTGTCCAGGGCTGAGACCCAGAGTGTAATGGTGAAAACTGGCATGTATCACAAACTTAATTTTTTATTTTTCCCTTTCTTCCACCTCAGGGTCCATAAACCAGAAGTGGTTTCCCTGTCAGGATCAAGAAAATAATGACGGGGGTGGGGGGGGGTGCGGAACCACCAGGAAAGGCATTCAAGGAAATTGTTTAAACAACATTAACTTCATCATGGGCCTGTGGCTTTTGGTTTCTGCAATTCTTTTAGTGTTGGCAGCTCCTTGAATGAAATGTTCCCTCACACTCTGAAGACTAATTTGATTTTTTTTTTTTTTCAGAGAAAGCCAGAACTATTACATGGCAATGCTAATGGACAGAGTAGGTGAGCTATGTGGTCAGTAGACCAAGGCTAGAACAGAGGAAAAGGATGCAAGAAAAGAGAGGGCCTGCTCTTGTGGTAGCTAACCTAGTCCCTGGAGAATGAGACGCACTCCCAAGAGAAAGACACCAGTCCCTCCAAGCCAACTAGTCAGCTATTAGAGGCCCGCCCCCCAACACCAGCACTATAGCAACCAGATGAAAACAGACTTGGAGGGACTAGAACACACCCAAACCACAGTAGGAAGCCACTGGAAAGTCGCTTTGGTTTGGGTTGGGGGTTGGGGGAGAAACACACTGGAAATAGTCTCGAGCTTTCAGTTTCTGCCCCCAACCCCAACCCCACCCCTCAAAGTTTTTTAAAGCTGTTCTGTGACCAGAGGACATTGAAACACCATACTTTTAGACTAGGGACACTGCTCAGCCATCAAGCACTCACCCTGAATGTACAAGGGAAGGCTGCTTTAAGTTTTATTTCCGTTTTTACCGTGGATATGATAAAAAATACTCTAACAAAAGCAGCTTGAAGGGAAAGGGGCTTGTTGTACAGCTCAGGGCAGAGAAGTCAAGGCAGCCACAGCAAGGGTTTGAAACATCTGGGCACATTGTATCCGAAATCAGGAAGCAGACGGGGATGAATGCCTGCATGTGTGTATCAGCTCCAGGGTATCCAATCCCGGATCATATGCTGGTAGAGCGAACCAGCCCACGATTAAGATGAGTCTTCTTACATCTATTAATGTAATCAAGATAATTCCCTAGAGACTCATCTCCCAGGCAATTTTAGAGTCTGTCGGGTTGACAAAACCATCACAACTGAGCCCTTGGTTCAGTTTACAGTACCACTACAAAGAAATAAGCATTTGGGGGGGGGGGGATAAGTGAGAAGGGGTTAGAGAGATGGGTCAGTGAGTAAAGTTCTTGTCATGCAAGCATGAAGACCTGAGTTCAAATCCCCAGAACCCATATAAAGCTGTATGTGGTAGCATCCATTTAGCACCCCGGCATTCCTACAAGGGCATACAGGGTGGACACAGGAGACTCCCCCAAAGTTCACAAGCCAGATAGCCTGGCATTCTCGGAGGAAATCAACAAGAGATCCTGTCTCAAACAAGGTGGAAGCGGAAGACAAACTGAGGTTGTCTCCTGACCTTCGTATGCTCTCCATGGAACATGCACTCATCATGGTACACACGGATATATACATACGCTGTACACATAGCTTTTAAAAAAGAAATGGCAACATTTACACTTCACATTTGGTCTCTAAAACTAACCAGGGTGATGTTATCAACCACTTAAAAGGCTTTTAGGAAACTGTCTCAGTATTGCTTCTATTTTTGGCACAATGAAACAGACCCTTGGTATAAACCACTTCAAAGAGCCAAATAGTTTCCAGTTGTGCTCAAGTTATTTCCAGTTGCATCTTAGCAGGCCTTGTACCTACAGAGCTGCCTCAATTTCTTGTCCTAAGGTCCTTACCAATATGGAACATGAAGCGAGCCCTCTTCCCACTGCAGAGGACACTGTCTGGTGCTAATGCATGTGAGCTGGAATCAATAGAGAGGTGATGTCCTATCTCTTCCCTTCTTAACAACATCATTAGTCCTTGTTCAATAGGCATGTCACAGACCTCTCTGTCCTCTTAGAGAAAAATATGGCTCATGCTTTGCAAAGTACTTTGAAATAACTTTTTGAAGAACAGCCAAATACTGAACTGTGAAGATGAGAGAAAGCTCTCTTATCAGGAGGTCTAGTCAAGATCGCCAAGGTCATCCTAATAGAAAATTTAGCAAGAGATTACAGCTTGAAATATAATCTTCTGGCTCTGCAAATTACTAGCCTTTTGGCATAAAGCCAGCTACTCCTCCTCTTTACACTTGGGTTTTCAATTTCTGTCAAGAATATACGCTAAGGCACACACTCCCTGGCTCAGAGAGCTTTTGTCTGACCCAGGATGGGACCCTGAAAAGGGAGCCACACAGACACCTAGCTACTCTTGTATATGGTACTTGAGGGAAAGTGATTTATGAAATCACCCAGGGGCACCGAGCTGATAAATGACAGCAATACAGACTCTTTAAGAAGAATGGGTGATTTAGGGAGCAGAAGAATCACTGGTCTTGATCCAGAACTTATTTGGAGACAAAAAAAGTACCATAGCGAAGTGTCCTGAGTGTACCCCAATCACGAACAAGAGCCTTGAGTATACTGTGGAATGTGCTGTTGTTAGTATGTGGTACAGTAACACAGTTGCTTTGGCAAAGACGAGGTACACCTAAAAACATTCTTACTACATTTGGTGTGTGTGTGTGTGTGTGTGTGTGTGTGTGTGTGTGTGTGTGTGTG
>CABHPR010153038.1:10194-22196 GCA_902168415.1 Peromyscus melanophrys
GTGTGTGTGTGTGTGTGTGTGTGTGTGTGTGTGTGTGTGTGTGTGTGTTTGCAGTGTGCTGTGGAGCATACATAGAGATCAAAAGACTGTTTACGGGAGCTGGGTTTCTCCATCCATGAGGTCCTAGGCGTGGAACTCAAGTTGTTAGAGTTGGTGGCAAGCACCTTGACTGGTTGAGCCATCTTACTGGCCTGTTAAAACACATTTAAAAAAAAAAAAAGGTGTTGCATGGCGATGGTGGCGCATGCCTTTAATCCTAGCACCTGGGAGGCAGAGGCAGGCAGATCTCTGTGAGTTCGAGGCCAGCCTAGGCTACAGAGTGAGTTCCAGGAAAGGTGCAAAGCTACACAGAGAAACCCTGTCTCGAAAAACAAAAACAAAACAAAACAAAAAACAAACAAAGGTGTTGATGCATGTATGCAAGAATACAAAAGAATACTTTTGGGATGAAGAAACCAGAATCTAAATAAGTCACAAAACCTGTACAAAGAGTATTGCTTGCAAGTGGCAAGACCAGAATTCAGACACCAGTCTTGCAAATCTATCTCTAATGTTTTTCTACAGTATGGTGACATTTATTTGGACCACTGGATCCCTGGAGAATCTGATCAATCTATGAACTCAGCCCCTCACACAAAAATGCACACAAGTTTAAAAAATGATTTCAGCTTATCCATGGTCCCTAGGAGATCCCAAATTCTGATTAAAAATCACTACACATGCTCTCCTGGATATGTCTGAGGACACTGACCAAATGGGAATGTGATGCTTTACTCCTGAAGACAAAGGTAGGTTTAATATTGAAAGTGGTTGGGATAAGCTTTTGAGTAACACTGGAAATAAGAGTCTATCATCACACTGTTCTGATCTTTAAACACTCCAGAGATAGTGGGCATTTTCCCAATGGGAGCCATATTGTAAAACAAGAGAGTGTTGGGTCATGAAGGCAAGGAATCACAAGTATTTCAAGAAGACAACTGTGGTCAAGGCTCCTAAGCAACAGATAAATGTCCCCTGCACCCATTTCCTCCTGTTTTCTTTTAGTAAAAGAAACCATGAACTAACAACAGGACACGTGGCCACTAATGTAGATACTACATTTTCTAGGCCCCTTTGCAGGTTAGTATGGCCGTGTGACTGAGATCAAGACAGCAGATTGTGAGAACAAAGGAATATATGTAAGTACTAGATGAGTGTGCACCCTCCCCTTCTGTGGTGGTTTGAATGCCCCCATAGACTCATGTGTTTAAATGCTTGGCTCATAGGGAGTGGGACTATTAGGAGGTGTGGCCTTGTTGGAGTAGGTGTGGCCTTGTTGAGGAAGTGTGTGACTGTGGGGGGCAGGCTTTGAGATTTCACATATGCTTAAGCTATACTCAGTGTGGGACAATTCACTTCCTGTTGCCTGGGATCAAGATGTAGAACTCTCAGCTCCTCAGCACCATGTCTGCCTGCATGCCGCCATGCTTCCTGCCATGATGATAACAGACTAAACCTCTGAAGCTGTAAGCCAGTCCCCACGAAATGTTGTCCTTTACAAGAGTTGCCACGGTCATGGTGTCTCTTCACAGCAATAGAAACCCTAAGACACCCTCTTATTTCCCAGTTTCCATGAACTTGAATGTGGACCTGGCAGTGACTCACCTTCAGTCAAGGACATGGGGGCAGGGTTTTGATGAACATCAGAGGAACTGACGAGGAGAATGTGGACCCCTGAATGATTTCGTGCAGCAGATCTGTCTGCCTGAGGTGGATTGCCACCATCCTCTGCTCCCTTGTGAAAGAAAGAAATTAACTCCTCCTGCATCTCTGTGTGCAGGGGTCTCTTTGGTACTCCAGCCAACACTACAACTAATTCACACCTCAGAAAAGATGACAGAGAAGTTATATGGAGCTGAGGGGTGGCTGACTTCGATGATTTCAGACATATGGCTACATCAGAAACCTGATAGAGAATTAAAAAGCTAATCTTTACACCCCCTAGCCCACCTCCCGTGACCATTATAGGTTCTAGAACAGTGGAGAACAAGTGAGGTGATATATACGTACGGCACTTGACTTCTAATAGACAGGTTATAAAATAAATACGTCAACAAACCACGAGCCCACCACCAACTAATCACCCTCAGTAGCAAACTGTCTGTGGTAGGAAAGAAACGTGAGAGAAGGGTCTCCCCCAGCAAATACAGAGCCCCAGAGGCAGGGATCCACAGTCTCAATATCCTGTTTCAATCATGCTTTATTTTAATCAGGTGACTTAAATTTTCAGACAGAAAAAAAAAATCCCCTCAAACTCATTTCATGGGTAATTTCACTTCCCTGGCAGCTAGCAGGACAGTATCACCAGATGAAAGCTTATATTCGGTACCAATTAATCTATCAAGTAAGGTTTCTTTTCTGGCCTGAGCTGCTCTGGAAACTATCAACTATTGCATTGGTCTCCTCCTGCCAGATGGGTCTGCCATCAGTACATATCTATGTCCTGTCAGAATGCACCAGCTTCCTCTCAGCTCAGACCTGTTTTCTCTCAGCTCAGAGCTGTTTTCTCTCAGCTCAGACCTGTTATCTTTCAGCACATACCTGCTTCCTACCAGCACACACCTGTTTTCTCTCAGATCATACCCCCTTTCTCTCACATTTCTTTCCTACCACAGACAGTTTGCTACTGAAGGTGACTAATTGGTGGTTTACTTTTAGAAACTTAACCATGTCGATGTGTATGTTCCTAATAAAACAGGTCATTTTGAACCAGTGTCCTGGAGAAGTGAAGAGGTTATTCTGGGTGAAGGTGGCTTCATGTAGTCCTGTGATGAGATGATTCAGTAGTAGGTAGGTGTTTCGATGTCCCTCATGAAACAAAAACAGTAGGAAGGAAGGAAAAATGTAGAGTAACACAGCGTTTCCTTTTATGATAAGGACCACGCAAAGCAGGACTGGAGAGATGGTTCAGCCTGTTGTTCTTCCGAAGGACACACTACATCAGGCAGCTCCTAGCCTCCTGTAACTCCAGCTTCAAGGGACCCAAGGCCTTCAACCTCTGAGGACATCAGCACTAGTGTGCACAAATCTGTACCAGGCTTTTTTTAGGCCACCAACCAGCTCCCAAATCATGACACAGAGACTTCTTATTAGTTTTGAATGTTCAGCCTCGCTTAGGCACATTTCTAGCTAGCTCTTTTAACTAAAATTAACCTGTTTCTCTTTATCTACCTTTGGCCTTGGGGCTTATTACCTGTCTTACTTCTGTATATCTTACTTTCACTGTTTCTCTGTTTGCGTGGTTGGCATCTGCCCAACTTCTGGCCCCGGGTGTCTCCCTCATTCTCTCCTTTCTTCTTCCTTGCTCCTTTTTTTTCTTGAGCTAGATTTCTCCTACTTATTCTTTCTGCCTGGCAGCCACACCTATCCTTTCTCCACCTATATATTATCCATTCAGCTTTTTATTAGACCAATCAGGTGCCTTAGGCAGGCAAGGTGAAACCGATGCAACACATCTTTACATAATTAAATACGCACCCTTATATTGTTAAACAAATACAGCATAAATAAAAGTAACACATCTTTACACAGTTAAATATTCTGCAGCATAAACAAATGTAACACATCTTTGCCCAGTGAAAATAATATTCCACAACACATACCCATATAAACACACACACACACACACACACACACACACACACACACACACACACACACCCCTACACAGAATTTTAAATACTAAAAACAAATTGTTTAAAAATTTTTCTGTAGCAGAGATCTGGACCTGAGCTACAAAAATCAAGTATACAGGTGTGACATCATGTAATGTTTGTGTCCTAGATATCAATTTTTAAGCTTTTTTCCTCCAGTTATTCTTGCTAGAGGAGGGACATAGTTATCCATTTTCTGGGTTTAAAAATTATTGTCCAATGAAGAAACAATCAAAAGGCATGCAGCCAACATATGCAATGAAAATAATATCATAGAGTTATTTCAAGAAATTAACAGAAACATCATGTACATTTTCTAGATTTTGTCACGTTGATAGCATACACTGTCTTTATAAACATAACTTACTATAAGTATTTTTGTTATTTTAAATAAATGATAACTCTGATACCTAATTCTGTATTTGTAACTTTGGGTCTTATCTTTAATGAGCTTCCTCAAATTATATTTATCTCTGGCCTTAAATCTAGATTATTATCTGTCTTACAGTTTTTATTACTGTGAAGAGACACCAGGACCATGGCAACTCTTATAACGGGAAATTAGTTGGGGCTGTCTTACAGTTTCAGAGGTTTAGCCCGAATGGGTGGGAAGCATGGTGGGCAGCATGCAGGCCGGTAAGCTCAGCACCATTCTGCAATCCTCTCCAAATGTCCTGAACTTTCTGCCTCACCTCTGAATAACCGTGCCACTGCACGCTCCCTAGAGTGCCAGCCACTGCTCTGCCCAGCTCTCACCTAGGCACCTCATATCTCTCTGATGAGACGATTGCCACCATGGGAGGATGTCACACTAGCCTCATTCCTGACACTGTGATAGAGCACTCCGATCAAAAGCAAGTAGGGCAGGGAAGGCTGTATTTGGCTTCTACTTCCAGGTAATAGTCCATTATAGGAACGTCACAAGAGACAGGACTTGAGACAGCTGACTACGCCACATTCGCAGTCAAGAGCAAAGAGACATGGATGAACCCATGCTGCCTGCTCGCAAATGCTTGGTTAGCTTCTCTCATTCTCCTACAGTCCAGGGCCCGTCTGCCTGGGAGCAGTGTGGTCTACAGTGGGCTGGGCCTTCCCACATGAATTAACAGTCAAGACAATCTCCCAAAGACGTGCCCGCAGGCCAACCTGATCCAAAGAATTCCTCAATTGAGACTTTCTTCTCCGGTGATTCTAGGTGGGGCAAGTTGGTAATTAAAAGCTAACCAGAGTTCTCATCAATAGATTTATCTCCACCTTTCAATGGATGAAATATTTTTGTTCCCGTTAAGTAGTAAGCCATCAGTAGGAGATGTAGCTCAGAAAAGAAGAACTTGCCTAACATGCCCAACACCCTGGTTGCCCTCTCTACCACTGTGAACAACAATAAAGAATCAGCTTTAGTCATGTGTGGTGGTATATATCTGTAACCCCAGACTTCAGAGAGTAAGGAAGGAGGAGCGCAAGTTCGGGAACAACTTATACAACATCGTGAGATCTTTTCTCAGGTAAAGAAGTAACGGAAAACCCTGCACCACATAAACCTCCGCTCTTTTCTGGGCCCATCTTCTCCCATGTGCCTTTTTCTCCTAGACCTTTGTTGGTGCTTTAATTTGAATATCTCTTCTCTTTAAGGACTGGAGAGATGGCTTGGCAGATAGCAGCATCTACTGCTTTTTAGAGGTCCTGAGTGCAGTTCCCAAAGCTCATGTCAGGTAGTGCACAATGGCTTGTAACTCTGTGGACACCTGCACCCACATGCACACACACAACATCAAATATTAAAACAAATATTTCAAAAGAGGAGAAACGAGACAGAGAAACAAGCCAGACAACAGAGAGTTTTCACCCTATAAACATCCCAGCTAGCACACACACTTCCAAGCCAGAAAATGCCACATCATCTCCACCACTGTTATTCAAGTCCCATCCACCATCATCTTTGGCCAGGATAATTCACCTAGAATGCCACCTTTACCCTCATATCCCGCTCTTCAAATAATAGCAGCAAGAGTGATATTTAAAAATGTAAACTGTCATATTCTTTGGGATTATCACATTGGCTTTCTGCCGTACCCCTCAAAATTAAAAGCCATTCCTTGGCCTACAAGGACTTGGACAATTCTAGCATCTCTCCCCAGTTGCATCTTCTGCTTCCTCTTACTTCAGCCACTGTGTGCTACAGTTTGGACTCTGAACGCCTCCCGAAGGTCCACCTCCTGAAGCTCCACAGGAGCTCTTGCAGGCTGACGAATCCAATTGGTGGTAGGTATTTGGGTCACTGTGGGAGCCCATGCTTTTCCTTTCTCTTTCACTGCCTTGATACAAGGTGAGAGGCTTGGTGTCGACCACATGCTCCCACCATGATGTGTGCCTTTACCACAGACCTAGCCATAACATGACCCATTGATCAGGGACTGAGAGTTCCAAAACTAGGTGGGAAAAACAAAGCGTTCCTCTTTGCAAGTTGATTAGCTTAGATATTACTATAATGGCCAGAAGTAGGCTATCTCACTAAAAAGTCATTCTTGCTCAGAAAAATTACTACTAGTCTTTACAAAGTTGCTCTTGATAAGGGATCTTCTTACAAACACATCATTTAGAACTATAGAATGTCAGAGAATAGAATGTCATAGAACAGAGAATGTCACATAATTTGAAAATGAGCTCATCAATGGTAGTTAATTTTTTTTACATTTAAGGGGAGAGAGAGAGAGAGAGAGAGAGAGAGAGAGAGAGAGTTAGTTCACAAACTTAGGCTCTAACTAGATCATCAGGCTCAGTAGTTTTCACCATAGAGCCATTTTGCTGGCCCCTAGGGTTAGTTTTGTGCTCCAACAGAATAGGTAGGAAACTGAGGGGAAGCATAGTTTCATACGATAGAAGTTACTGATTTCAGTGGTCCATTTTGATAAAACTTAGCAAATACAAATAGTCACTCAACCTGTTTCTGCAATTAGACCAGTTCCATCATTTCAAAATGTGACCAGTGCTTGCTGTCACCTTCCATCAGGTAATCTCTGATGTGCTTTCTTTTCTAGATGTGTAGATGGGATCACATGTGCTTAACCTGCCTGGCTCTTTTGCCCAGATTTACCCACCACTGCATGTGTTAGTAGCTTGTTCATGTGTTTTTTTGCCCTTTTTTTTTTTATCGTATCTACGTATCTACTTAACATAAAAGTTTGCCATTTTAACTATCTTAAGTGTCCAATTCGATGGTGTCAAGTACATTCACAATGCTGTATGATGATTGTTACTTTCTTCATTCGCAACCTTCCGTCTTCCCAAACTGAAACTGTACTCAAAAAGCACTAACTCATGGCTCTTCTCTTCCCAGACTCTAGCAAAGGCCAGTTTTCTTTCTGCTTGTGTGAATCTCCTACTTTACCTCAGATAAATAGAATCATATGATATTTATCCCTTTCTGGTTGGCTTATTTCACTTAGCGAATGTGTCCTTGATATTTACTAATGCCATAGCCTGTATCAGAGTTTCATTCTTTTTAAGTTTGTTTGGTCTATCCATGTATTTGGCCTCTTCCCACACATCGGCTCTTGTAAATAGCGCTATTATGAACACTAATTAGTGGGTACATACATGTTGATCTTTTCAGAGATTTTATTGCTTCTTGAATCACTTCAAATAGCTTAGAATTCCTCTCTAAGAATTCCTAGTGTTTGGTTACAGGTGTTACTCATGTTACAGGTCCAGGAGAACAGCTTTCAAGGCAGAGGAGGAGACATGACAGAGCCAAGTAACACTGTACTCATTCCATTAATATATATATATATATTTTATATATATATATATATATAAAATATATATATATTTTTTCAGGAACTTTTAAGCCTTGATTTCTCTAGAGATGAATTGTTGGGATAGAGAATTTAACACTTTATAACTTTATATGGAATATATATATTCACACATACCTATGCAACACACAGAGATAAAACAAGTTCATAACTGTCTTAGTTTTGATGTAATAAAGTACCCCGACAAAAGCAGCCGAAGGGAGAAAGGGCATATTTGGCCTACAGCTTTAGGTCACAGTCCATCATTGCTGGGAAGTCAAGACAGCAGGAACTTGTAGCGTCAGTCACATCACACTCATGGCCACAGTGGAGAACAAAGGGTTAACTAATGCATGTTAATATTCAGACTGTTTTCTCTACCCTTCTATTACCCAGGATCACCTGTGCAGGGAATAGCGCCACCGACAGTGGGTGGGTCTTCCCACCTTCATTAACATAATCAAGATACTCCCCTACAGACCTGCCCACAGGGCTAACTCATGGTAACAATCCCTCCTTGACACTCTTTTCCCAATGAGTCTAGAGTGTGTCAAGTTGACAACTAAAATTCATCATCACAGTAAATTTCTGGGAATATGGATGTAAAATATTCATAATGCTGGCTTTAATTTTTGAAGGACTGGTAGTTCATGTCCCTTTTTCATTGATGATATTAGTAATTTGTTTCTTTTTTTAAAAAATCAAACTAGCCAGAATTTCATCAATTTTATTTTTTAAGAACTTCAGTTTCATTGATTTTCATATATTGTTATTTAGTTTCCTTTTTATTAGTTTCTACTCCAATCTTCACACTTCTCTTCCTTCCTCGGTGTTCTGTTACTCTTTCTTAGTTTCCTAAGTGAAAACTTACATTGTGTTTTCTGACCTCTAATATATACATAATAAAGTTATACACTTTCCCTGAAGCATTCCTTTACCTATGTTTAACCTTCCTCGTCTGCTGTGTTGTAATTTTAATATAGTTCCTGATAGCTTAAACCTTTGTTTTGATTTCTTTCTTTTTTTTTAACACAAAAACTGCTTTAAATGTGTTGTTCAATTTCTACATGTTTAGAGATTTCGTATATTTCTCTGATTGGTTTTGAACAATTTGATTGTTCTCAGGGTGCATTTTAATAATTTGTCATTGAAATGAGTTTTATGGCCTTTAGTCAATCTTGATGTGTACTCCAGGTGAAGTTGAAAATAATGAATATTTTGCTGTTTGGAATGGAATGTTGTACTTATGTGCCACTTTTTTTTTTTTTTTTACAGAAATATATCTTTTTTAGACATTTACTTCTATAGGCTGAAGTCAGCCTCTGGTACAAATTACTTTAATCTAATGACGTTCCTTTACTATTTCTTGCAGTGGGGCTGAAGAGATGGCTCAGCAGTTCAGAGTGTTCACTTCCTTTGCAGAGGACCAAAGTTTAGTGGCTCACAACTACCTGTAATTCCAGCTCCAGGGGATCCAATGCCCTCTTCTGGCCTCTGAGGGAACTACACTCATGTCACACACACACACACACACACACACACACACACACACACACACACACACACACTTAAATATTTTAAAAAATAGTTTTTGTAGCACCTTTTAGTAGAAATTATTCATGTACATCTTCATTTGTTTGAAAATGTACTTCCTCTTTACTTTCCAGGTAAGGTTTGATGGGTCTTGAAATACTGAATAGTCTTTTTTTCTTTAGCAGCTTGAGTATACCAATCTCTTACTGTCTGGACTTCATTAATTTTCATACATTGTAAGCCATTACATATAATATATATATATATTAACTGTATGTGGCTTGCAATTATTCTCTTACCATTTTCAAAATTTTATCTGTTTTTCTGAAGTTTGGCTATGATATTTCTTAGTGTGGTTCTCTTTGCATTCAGTCAGCTTGTTAGTTGGATGTCTCAGCTTATTATATAGGAACATTTTTATTATATTGGGAAAGTGTGACATCATTTCTGTTAAACTATTTAGAATCTCCTCTGCCATATGTCTAATGTTTCCCATTTTCTTTCAAGTCTTAATTTTTTTGTAACATTCATTTATGGGGAGAGACACAGGATTGTCACATTATACTAGTGAAGGACACAGGACAACATGTGGGAGTTGGTTCTCTTCTACCATGTAGGTCCTGGGAATGAAACTCAAATGCTCAGGCTTGGTGGCAAGTGCCTTTATCCACTGGGCCATTTCACCAGCCCTCTCATCCGTTTCTATTGCTTGTGTTCCTTTAGGACTAGTTAGATAATCCATTTCTCTGGCATTCGAACTCACGTTTCCTTCTTCTGAGATCACCAATCTGAAGTTGAATTCATCTCATGAATTTGAAATTTCAGCTATTGACTTTTTTCAAGCTATAGAATTTCCATTTGGTATTATTTGTAGTGTCTGTTTTCCCATTGTTGCTAGTTTTGGGATGGATTGTTAGCATATTTCCCACAAACTCTTGGAAGATGTTTAATTTGACATCTTTTAATCCTAAAATCCAGCATCTGAGCCTACTTGGACTCAGTTCCCACTGACTATTTTTTTAATGTATTAAATGGAAACTTTTTTTGTATTTATTTATTTTACTTGTTTATTTTTACATCTCAATTGCAGTTCCCCCTCCCTTGCCTCCTCCCAGTTCCTTCCTCCCACCCCACCCCCCAGCCACTCCTCCTCCATTTCTTTTGGGGGGAGGGCAGGTCTCCTGTGGAGATCAACCAGCTATGGACTATCATTGCAGTGAGGCTAGGCACCTCCTAGCCTATTAAGGCCGGACAAGGTAACCAGGTAGGAGAAAAGGTTCCCAGAAGCAAGTAACAGTCAGAAACAGCCCCTGGTCCTACATTTTGAAGTCCCACAAGAAGACCAAGCTACACAACTGTAACATATATGCAGAAGGCCTAAGTCAGTCCCATGCAGGCTCCCTGGTTGGTGGCTCAGTCTCTGTGAGCCCCTATGAGTCCAGGTTAATTGATTCTGTGGGTTTTCTTGTGGTGCCCTTGACCCCTCTGGCTCCTACAATCCTACTGACTTTTTAAGAATGAGTTACTTCTTGTATATTCAAATGATGGGAATTTTTAAACTGAAAAGTGGACACTGTAGCTAATAGACTGTAATAAATATTCTCAGTTTCAATATTTTCAAGCATTACTTTACATTTTAGTAAATTGTCCATACTTAAGCAGGGTATTAGCTGTGCCCTAATATTCAGCTTCTGATGTCTTTCTCAGATTGATGATTGCTTGATTTAGCCTCATTACCAAAGGTCCCCATCCCTGTGTAGTGTAGAGGCCGAGTGACTAAGTGTCAGAGGTCAGATTCAGATATTCTGAGCCCATAAAACTTTAACCCTGCATTGTTCAGCTCTGTTGAGGAAATTCTTCTGGAGTGTGATGGGTTTTGTTTGTTTTTATGATTCATTTCTGTGAAAATGTCTCTGCCTGTAACCCAGCCTAGCCTTGAACTCATTATGTAGTCTTGGATTGCCTCAAATTTTCAATGATCCTCCTGCCTCAGTCTCCCAAGTGCTGGGACTACAGGTGTGAGCAATTATGCCCCGCAAATGCTCTCTTTTTTAACTTTCTTTTTTATTTACTCTGTGTGTCTTTCACATGATGCAGCTTGATCCCACTCATGACCTCATCCCTTTGAATCTGCCCTCCACCCTTCGCCCCTGCAACCCCTCCCCCCAAAAAAAATTTTAAGAGAAAAAAAAGGAACAAATAAAATATCTCGTCATGGAAGCTGCAGTGTGACACAGTGAGTCATGCGGTAAACCCCTCTGTCCATGTACCTTCACTTGCAAGTGTTCATTGCAAACAAAGCATCATTGGCCTGGTTCAAGGCCTCTGTTTTCTGCTGCACTATTGATGCTGGGCCCGCGCTGGGACTCTTCTTGGATGGCCTGTTCTTGCCCTGCAAACTCTTTAAGTCTCCTTCAGTCTCTGCCTGCTGGCTGGCGGGTGTTCCGAGATGTCCCCCACGCAGTCATCCAGAACCATGTGAGGGGTTGTGCTTCCGCCGCTCTGTGTGCTCCCTTCCGATATCACACAGAGAAACTGTTTTTCATCTGCCTTGAGCTGAAACAGAAGGTGTTGTCTGCTGAAGCTCCAAGTTCCGTGCCCTCGCACTCAGTGGAATTTGTCACCTCTTGCTGGAGAGACACAGGTTTGCCTCTTACAGAAACCAATCTGTGTCCTCTAGATTATGGGCTTGGCGGCTTGCCCGGGGAAGAAGGACAGCAGTGTTCCAGCACACCAATAAGTGTGTCGTGAATAGCCTCCATTTGTTTTCTGCCTTTGGTCATTTTCTTGTGCTTGGAGACAATTGTTTATAATTATTCTGCCTACTTTTCAACATTTTTTTCACAAAGGAAGAAATTTACCATAGATTTTTTTTAAAAAAAAATCATACCTAAGAACTTGCTACTATACTTATGATTGCCAACTACCAAATATTCTGTGTGTGTGTGTGTGTGTGTGTGTGTGTGTGTGTGTGTGTGTGTGT
>CABHPR010153038.1:24776-37091 GCA_902168415.1 Peromyscus melanophrys
AAAAAAAAGACAAAATACGGCAAATGCTCGAAAGGAAGTGGAGAAAAGCAAAGCCTCACATAGTTAGTGTGCAGTTGGTCAATCAGCACAGCCATCATGGAAAAAACGCATGGGCACTTCTCAGAGAATAAAAGGAGACTTGTCATACGATCCTGCAAGTCCACTACTGGGCACATGTCCACAGGAAATGAAATCAGTATGTTGAGGGAAACATTCACACTCATTTTTAATGAAGCATTGTTTGCAATAGTCAAGAAAAAGAAACCTTAAGTATTTTCTTCGTTACCTTTCTGTTGTTGTGGTAAACACTATGACAACTTACAGAGGAAGAATTTATTTGGGCTTAAAGTCCTACCTCCTGCTTTTCACCACCTCCCATAATGCCATCATAGCAGGAGTCCATCAAGGGATGAAGCCACTCATTAAAACAAAGCTTTAAAGACTCAGTTGTCTTGGCAATGCTACAGACACAGTCAGAAGTCTGCTTTGGTCTCCTTACTGTTCTGCTTCCCCATCTGCCATAGACATGTTTCCTCCTTGCTGGTGAGACGGAGAGCTTCAGGAAGGCCTGGGAACAGTGGCAGCCCATATCCTTCCCAGGAGGGGGATTGGGAGTCTCAGGTATGTTACGTATACCTGTGCTTTGTTCTAGACCACAGCCTACAGTCTCTAGCCTTGACCCAAGGGAACCAGAACTGTGACATCAAAGGTACTCAGCAATCCCTCCATGGCAGCCTTAACTATTCTCCTGTGGTTGTTTGAATGAAAATGGCTCCCACAGGCTCATAAGGAGTGGGAGTTGTAGCCTTGTTGGAAGAAGCATGTCTCTGTCTCTTCCTGCTGCCTTCGGACCTGGATGTAGAACTCTCAGCTTCTTCTCCTGCACCATGACTGTATGCCACCATGCTTCCTACGATGATGACAATGAACTAAACCTCTGAACTGTAAGCCAGCCCCGATTAAATGTTGTCTCTTATAAGAGTTGCCGTGGTCATGGTGTCTCTTCACAATAGAAATCCTAACTAAGACATCTTCCACGTTTTTTTCCAGGATCCTTCCCCAAAGACCTATCACGAAGGCAGGGGCTAGATCTGATTTTCCAGGTGCACAGCAGATCTTAGAAGTATGACTTCCTGAATAGTCAGACTTGAGCGTGAAATTCTTCACTCTTCTTGTTTCATAGACTTGGTTCTTTGTGTCATACCCCTGGAAGACCCGCCCCTACAGCCCTTTGCACCTGACTGGAAAGTGAGAATTTTTAAGTCCATACCTCAGAGGCCACAGTTAGAATTCTACCCGTACAAACGCCCAAGATTCATAATGCTAAGTAGTACTAGGTAATAGGTTTGGAAACACTGGGCCACTGCTTTCAAACAGATGTTTAGAACACTATTGATATCTCTTACAAATTGGCGGACACTTTACTTTTGTGGCTTCAGATTTGAAACTTGATCAAAGTAATCCTTCCAGGAGTAAGCACCCGAAAAGTGAATGCGACTCCCCATGAGTCAGTACCAATTGCTTATAAAGTGGATTTTCCCCTTGGCTCTGAACTAATTTGTACAAAGCTACATTTGGATGAGTGGCATTCATGTGCCTTAAAAACAGCCAAATTTAATTCTTACCGAGGTGCACAGGGGTTTGAAAATTTTAAATGTGTGCTTGGAGTTTTTAGAGTTTAAGTAACTGAATGCGTATGTCAGTGCAAATTATTTTCAAGTTTCCCATGCTTCCTTCCATTTCTGCTCAATACAAGCTCAATTTTTATTTAAAAAAATTTAAATTTAAATGCTAATCATGCATGTGCATGTGTATGAGTTGTGAATTTTTGTGTGCATGGAGACATGGAGGCCAGAGGATAACCTTGGGTTGTTCCTCAGGTACTTTTCACATTTTCTTCTCCCCATCCCCTCTCTCTGAGACAAGATCACTCACTGCCTGTCTTGGAACTTACCAAGGCTATGCTAAACTGGCTGGCTAGTGGATCTCATTTGTCTTTATCTCCCCAGCATGGGATTAAAAGCACACGTCACCATGCCAGGATTGAACTTAAATGAGTTCTGGGGATCACATTCAAGAGCTCACATTTTTAGGGTAAACACTTTACAGACTGAGCCGTCATCCCAGCCCCTAAAGCCAATTGTTAAAGGATGTACAATTCATGTGTTTTTTTAAAATTAAGATTTATTTTAACAAATAAACCATGTGTATGACTATTTTTGCCTTCATGTATGTATTGCACCATGTATGTGTGTGATACCCACTGAGGTCAGAAGAGGGCATTGGATCCTCTGGAACTGGACCTAAGAGATGATTGTGAGCTGCCCTGTGGGTGCTGGGAATTAAAGCTGGGTCCTCCATGAAAGCAAGGGTACTCTTAATCATGGAGGCTACTCTCCAGCCTCTATCATTCATGCTTTGATAAATTATTGCTACTTCCAATTTTCTGAATGTTTAAGTTTTGCTTCCTAATTGTCTCTGGGACGGTAAAAGGGGGGCAAGTTGACAAAGAAGGGAGAAAAGGGGGGAGTTAGCAAGCGGTTGGAAATTATACATCTTCTTTTGGTCATGATTTTTCCCTCATGACTGTTCAGTGGTTTTTCTGAATCTCCATTCCTGGGAGTCCTAGGAAGGCAGAGATGTGACTGAGAGGGTTTGGAGTGTCCTCAATCAGGTACAAATAGAGCACTCAAAACAAGATAAGCTGTCTTAGTCACTGTTCTATTGATGGTAAGAGACACCATGATCAAGGCAACTCTTATAAAAGAAAGCATTTAATTGGGGCTTGTTTACAGTTCCAGAGGGTTACGGGGATTAGTCCAGTCCGTTATCATCATGGTGTAAGCAAAGAGGCATGGCACTGGAGCAGCTGTAAGAGTTTATATCCTGATCTACAGGCAGCAGGGAGAGACGGAGGGAGGGAGAGAGGAGAGAGGAGGGAGGAGGGAGAGAGCAGGCCTGGCAGGGCTTTTGAAATCTCAAAGTGCATCCCTAATGACACACTTTCTCCAACATGGCCACACCTCCCAACCCTTCCAAACAGCACCACTACCTGGTGCCTAAGCATTCAGATATATTAGCCTGTGGGGGACACTTCTCATTCAAACCGCCACAGAGTTATAAGGTTTTTGCTGTTAACTTCCGAAGTAATAAAATTTTAATGTATCTTCCCTTTCCTTCTTTAAAAGCCTTATTAGTTCTTATTTAACAAGGACTTAACAGTGAGAAAGAAAATGGAGCACTGTGATATTAATATTGATCATTAATCTGACATGGTCTAGAATTGCTTGGGAGGTAAGCCTCCTGTGAGGGAGTTACTGGATTATGTTAGTGGAGCACACCTGTGGGGGATTAGCCAGGTTAGGTTAGTTGAGGTGGGAAGACCTAGTTTAGCAGTGGGTGGTGCCGTTCCATAGACTGAGAGCCTGGACTAAACAGAGAGGAGAAACAGAGCCGGACACCAGTGTTCATTGCTCTCTGCTTCCTGACCATGGATGCAGTGTGACCAGCGGCCTCAAGCTTTGCCTCCTTGGTTTCATTGCCATGATGGACTGTCTGTACCTGTAGATGGTGAGCCCAAACAAACTGTCCTCTCTACGGTTGTCATGGCAACAGGAAAACGTAAATAACACAAGCTTATAAGCAAGTGTTATTTACTTGCTTTTCAGTGACGCAGAGGTGGGGTCTGATCT
This sequence comes from Peromyscus melanophrys, assembly GCA_902168415.1. NCBI lineage: Eukaryota > Metazoa > Chordata > Mammalia > Rodentia > Cricetidae > Peromyscus > Peromyscus melanophrys. The sequence goes on from CABHPR010153038.1 coordinate 28,469, forward strand.
CCTCAGTAGCCAGCCTCCTTTTTCTCTTAGTTAACTCTTGTTTTTATGTCACTAAAGCAATGACCTTTTTTTGGGGGGGGGGGATGGGGGGGAGGGTCTCTAGCCCAGGCTGACCTCACACTCCCTGTGAAACTGATGATAATCTTCAATTGTTAATCCTCCTGCCTTTACCTCCCAAGTGCTGGGATTACATGCGTATTCCACCACATCTGGTTTAAGCAGTGCTGAGGATCAGAGTCAGGACCTTGTGTAGGCTGCCAACTGAGTTACATCCCACAATGTTCTATTAATGCAAAGTTGTTTCGACTTATATCCTTAGGGTTATAGTCACAGAAAGACCAAAGCTTATATGTCTAAAGTAAATGTCTTATCCTATTGTTGCTATATACTTATACCTGAGACCAGAAAACTTATAAAGAATGTAAGTTTTGCTGGGCGGTGGTGGTGCACGCCTTTAATCCCAGCACTCGGGAGGCAGAGCCAGGCAGATGTCTGTGAGTTTGAGGCTAGCCTGGTCTGCAGAGCGAGATCTAGGACAGGCACCAAAACTACACAGAGAAATCCTGTCTCTAAAAACAACAACAAAAAAATGTTTTGATGGCTTATATTCAGATGCTTGGGAGTCCAAGAACATGGTGGTGACATCTGCTTGATATCTGGCAAGGGTCTGGTGAGGGCCTTTTACTGTAGCCTAGCATGGCAGAGGACATCATGTGGTGAGACATGCCAGCTCAGGTTCATTTTCTGTAGACTGATTTTTCTGTCCCACCTGCCAGCTCCCAAATAGCCACATGGAGACTTCTTATTAATTAAGCTCGGTCAATAGCTTAGGCTTGTTACTAACTAGCTCTTACAACTTAAATTAACGCATTTCTATTAGTCTATGTATTGCCACATGGCTTGTGGCTTTACCTGTCCCTCCAGCATGTCTTGCTCCTTCTGTGCCTCCTGGCAGCTCCTCCTTTCTTCTCCCCAGCATCCTTTGTGTCTAGCTGCCCTGCCTATACCTCCAGCCTACCTAATGGCCATTTAGATTTTTATTAAACCAATAAGAAGGCACCTTGGCAAAGACACATCTTCACAATGTACAAAGAGATTATTCCCAAAAAATCTTCTACTTCTTAAAAAAGCTAATAATGCTATCATGGAATCCCTACTGTCATGATTTCATATAATTCTATTTATTTCCCAAAGGCTCAACTTCCAGATACCATCAGCATGAACATGGAACTTTGGGGAGAAATACAGTGAAATCAAACTGACTTCTCAAACAGGAAATTCTCATACGATTTATTTATTCTATCATTGTAATTTTTAAACATTTAGTGTGTGTGTGTGTGTGTGTGTGTGTGTGTGTGTGTATTTGGCTTCATCTACAGTTAAAGATGGCAAAGTGACCAATGCTGGCTGAAACACCGGCATTAAATGAGGCTTTTTCAGAAAGTTTCAGACATGCCCCTTTGCCTTCTGTTCTTCGCTCCCTGCCCTTCTCCTTGGCCTACAACATAGAGGTGAAGTCTGTTCATGGAGAAACCATAGTCATGAAGCTAAAAGCCATTCTCAAATAGTGAAAGAGCAGGCAGGCGCACTGGGGGAGGGGCCAGTTCTTGATGCCGTCAGGCCGGCAATGTACTCGTGACTTACTGACATACACATGACCAGCAAGTGCTAGGATTTCTGTCATCTGAAGCCAGGGATGATTCTGACTGAGTGCTTCTGACCCCAGAAACAGTGAGTTCCATGCAGGAAGTTAAAGAGGGAATGTCCATGGGACCATCACCTTAGGATTAGGAAGAGGGAGACGATGAGCCATGGATACCTCTGAGCTGAGGTGGCCCAACAGGATGAGATTCTTAGAGATCAAATAAAATCTGAGCAAAAGAGGGTGCATAGAAGCAGAGCAGAGTCTGGATAAAAGTGGGAAAGGGAAGAGAGCCAGGAAGTCTCCAAAGACATGCCACTGTATGGTCAAGCTCATTGCCAAACAACAGAAGGCGGAGTACTCAATCTATGAAGCCAGACAAATCAACCTCAATTTCATGGAAACCAATTTCATGTAAAAAATGAGAACCACGAACCGATTAAAGTCAAATCCCACACAAAGAAAACAAGCAGAAAAGTATCCCCATGGGCTGGCAAGATGGCTCATCAAGCCATCTTGTTGAGTTCAGTCTCTGGAGCCCACATGGTGGGCAGAGAGAACCAACTCCTGTAAGTCATCCTTTGACATCCACGTTCTCACACACGAAAAGTAAATAAATAAAAATATAATAAAATTATTTCTAAATGATTCCCCCAAAGTAACGAAAGCATGCCAGCAAGCCGTAGTCTCAAAACGGATGGCTCATATAAACTGTATTTTTAAATATAAAATGCAATAGGAAAATGACGAAATACCAAAAAGAATACCATCTGAAGAAAACTTCAGGGATGAAGAGAAAGAATAGAAATAAACACAAAAGAATTGACTTTTAAAATAACCTCTAACCTAGAAGAAACATGAGATTACAGAAGCAACAGATAAATCTTTAAGAAAGTTAGAAGCCAGGGCTGGCAGAATGATGCAGTGGTTAAGAGCACTTACTGTTCTTACAGAAGACAGGAGTTCAGGTCTCAGCACCAGGTTGGGTAGTGGATGACAGCCTGTAGGGGATCAGATGCCCTCTTCTGGCCTCAGTGGTCAATTGCACTCATGAGTACATACCCACACATACTAATACACATAATTAAAAATAAAAATAAAGTCTTTAAAAACGTGAAAGTTAAAAATGAGTAAAACTTTTATTAAAGCCTTAAAGAGGTAAAAATGACCAGAGAGAATGTGGTTAGCACAGAAATGGAACAGGCGCTTCTGAGCAAGAAAACCAGTGTGGGAAAATGAGCAATAGATATAAAAACCACACAGCCACGAGAGACCACCGTGTGTTCTTTTGTCCCATTGGAGTGATCAGTGTGCTGCACAGTCATGTGGCCTATCCTGCAGACTTTTTTTTTTTTTTTTTTTTTTTCCGAGACAGGGTTTCTCTGTGTAGCTTTGCGCCTTTCCTGGAGCTCACTTGGTAGCCCAGGCTGGCCTTGAACTCACAGAGATCCGCCTGGCTCTGCCTCCCGAGTGCTGGGATTAAAGGCGTGTGCCACCACCGCCCGGCTTAGACTTGTTTACATATTTTGAAAAACAAACAAAAACCCCACAAAGGAAAAGATTTTTAAAAAATTTTAGTAACAGTAATAAAACTGATGCCATATATTGAAAAGTCACAGTAAAAGGACCAGGAGATAATGATAAACATTATATAATAAACTTTAAAAATATTGAGATTTTCTGTTTTCTTTTTTTGTTGTTGTTTTTGGGGGTTTTTTTGTGGGGTTTTTTGTTTTGTTTTGTTTTGTTTTGTTTTTTCAAGACAGGGTTTCTCTGTATAGTTTTGGTGCCTGTCTTGGATCTTGTTCTGTAGACCAGGCTGGCCTTGAACTCACAGAGATCCACCTGGCTCCCGAGTGTGGGGATTAAAGGTGAGTGCCACCACCACCCGGCCTGTTTGTTTTTTAATGAGGGACAGAAAGGGAGTGGATCTGGATGGGGGCATGGGGGTCAAGGGGGAGGAACTGGGAGGAGGAGAGGGAGGGGAAACCTCAATCAGGATATATTCTGTGAGAAAAAAAAATCTATTCTCAATAAAAGGAAAAATATTGGGCTTTTATTTTTATTTCACTTTTGACACATGTATGTAGTGTGTGTGCCTGTCTGTATTCATGGCTGCATGTGTGTGGATGCGCGTATGTGTGAGTATGTACATGTGCTCACACATGTTCATGCTGTTGGCTTCCTCCATTGTCCTCTGCTCGGTCTCTCTCTGCCCTTTTAGCTCATGCTTATGCTAGTCTGGCTAGCCAACTCGCCTTGGGGATCCCAGTCTGTGCCTTCTGTGCACTAAGATTGTAGTTATTACATGGGCTTTGAGGATCCACACTCAGGTCCAACTGTGTGTGGCCAGTGCTTTATCAGTTAAACCATCTCCTGAGCATGACTGAGCTTTTAAGAAACAAGAAGCCACAACAACATCTAAGCAGTCAGCCTAAGGTCACACCCTAAGGTCACAGCAGGGATTGACTAAAGGAACACATTATGATGTTAGGAAAATGGAACACATTTAAGAGGCTCCAGGAAAGGAAACATTGACTAAGGATTGTATATTCATCCAAGGTGGCATTCAGGTATTAAAGACAGACTTTAACATCAAGATGGGTGGTGAGCTGGAGTTGTGTGCTTACACGGAGAACTAACACTGACTGAAATAGAAGGGAGGGCTGGAGAGATGCTCAGTGGATGAAGACACTCACTGCCAAGCCTGCTGACCTCAGTTTGATCCTTTGGACTCACATCACAGGAGAGAACAGACTAACTCCCCCATACGTCTGCCCCCAGCATACACATGCATACACAAATAAATTTATTTATTTAAAAATAAATGGAAGAGAATGGAAAAAGTAAACCATAGTCACGCGTTCTGACAGTACAGACTAGAGTAACTGTGCACCAACAGGGGAGAGCTCACCCAGAAACAACATTTCAAAGGTTTCCATGATCATACTGCTGAAGAGCACTGTTTTATTGTTCTTAGACCGCTTTCTGCGGACTGTAGAGCAAGCCAGGCTAAGCGCACCGAGTTCCAATCCATCATTTCTACTGTTATTGACAAGCAGGGTCTGCTATGTGGGTAGAAGGATAAACACATCTCATATTGAAGAGATTAAATAGTGTCACCCTCGCTCCAGCTGTCTCGATGACTTGGTCTGGTTTGCTGTTGTTTTAACTGAATGCTATAGAGGGAGGGCCTTAGAAAGGATAAGGCTTGTTTAGCTCAGTTCTGGAGCCCAGGACATCTGAGCACTTGGTACTGGCATCTGCCCACATCTGCCTAGTGTCCAGCTAGGACTTCCTGCTGGTCAGTCCTGAGGAGGTGTAGAACATCACATAGGCAGAGTGGGGCTTACTCACTTAAGACTTTCCCATGAAGCCCCTATTGCTACTCTATCTAATTCTAACTACCCCCCAAAGGCCCCACTCCCAAACAGTATTAACATATGGCTGTGGGTATCTGGTTTCAACATGGCTTTTGGAGAGAACATTCAGATTGGAGCACTTGAACTTAGAAGCTCTGGTATCGTTTATAAAGTAAGACATACTGTTTCTATTTTTTGAAGTTACTCATTGTTTAAATGTATTAGAACTATTACATACATATATTTATATATAATTGTGTTTTGCCTGCATGCATGTTTGTACCCCATGTGCATGCCTGGTGCATAAGCAGGTCAGAAGAAAGTGTCCTGTACCCTGGAACTGGAGTTATGAGTGGCTGTGAGCCACGATGTTGGTGCTGGGAACCAAACCCGGGTCCTCTGTGAGCAGTGAATGGCTCTTAATTGCTGAGCCCTCTCTCTAGCCCCATCATCATTTTTTAATGAGTGTACAAAGTCATAGGTTTTATTATAGAATTTTCGTAATACTGCGGTTGATCCTCCCTACAGCTCCTCTTCCTGCCCACACCTATACCTCCCTACCCCAAATATTCCCCTTTCCATGTTCATAACGGTTTTTTAAATCACCTTCCCTATGACCGTCCCTTAAAGCTTTTCTCCCTTTTTACATGTCCCTTTCTAGTAGAAGCACCATATCTAAACCACAACTGTCCCTAGGTAGATGCTTCTTTGGTTTCCATGACTGGAATATGTGACTCTTAACTATATGAAGCCACCCAGACCCTAAATGCCACTCTGAGACTATTTAAGAAAGACACTGACTTTGGAAGTACCCAAAACATTACAAGTGTTTGAAGACGCATGGAATTCAGTTTTCTTCCACCAGTGGATAAGAGCTAGAGATAGAATTCAGTTAGGCTATAGACAAACAAGGACACCGTCTTTCATTGGTATTTCTAAGTATGAGATTTGTTTCTCCTACATTTTTGTTACTCTCATGAAGAACAAGGCAGCTCACAGTGTAGGTGAGGAGGGGTGTGTGAGATGCTTAAATGGAAGACCTCAGATAGTTACCAAGAGGAAAACACTGAAATTACCAGGGTTATTGAGCAGTGTTGAGTGCTGTGTGAGGTCTGTGGCTCTGAATGAAAAGTTAACAGCCAAGCTAGCTGAAGACTATTTCTGTGGTGGTTTGAAAGAAAATGGCCCCTAAAGAGAGTGGCACTATTAGGAGATTTGGCTTTGCTGGGGTAGGTGTGGCCTTGTTGGAGAAAATGTGTCACTGTGGAGGCGGGCTTTGAGGTCTCATATATGCTCAAGTCACACCCAGTGTGACAGTCCCCTTCCTGTTGCCTGCAGATGTAGAAAGCTCAGCTACCTCTCTAGCACCACATCTGCCTACATGCCCCCATGTCCCGCCATGACTCTAATGGACTGAACCTCTGAACTGTAAGCCACTCTAATGAAATGTTTTATTTTATAGGAGTTGCCATGGTCATGGTGTCTCTTCACAGCAACAGAAACAACCCTGACTAAGACAATTTCCAACCATCTGTGAGAGAGACGTTGAGTATAGTTGGGGCTCTGGACCACTACAGGGAGTAGAGAGATGGAAGGTTTTCAGAGTCATTTGGTGCCACACTGTGGTTTTCTCCATTAGAACTGAGAAGTGCAGTATCGCATCAACAAATCTAGACTATGGGTGTAATATTATCTTATAGCTACGATTTCCTAGAAATAGCTACTGCATGCACTGCTGGTATCGTGAACAAAAGCAGAATCTAGTTTTATCATCTCTAATTTGAAAATTTTTAAATGTTATTTTGTGGAGCTGGAGAGATGGCTTGGTAGTTGAGATCACTGGCTGCTCTTGTAGGGGACCTGGGTTAGATTCCCAGCACCCATATAGCAGCTCACAACCATCTGTAATTTCAGTCACAATGGCTCTGATACTGTCTTCTGTCCTCCGTATGCACCGGGCACACACATGACATACAGACTTACATGCAGACCTTTGCATAAAATAAATACATTTTTTAAAAACTTAGAAAAATAGCGAAAATGTTATTTTGTATATGAGTTTTCAGTGGGAGGCTAAAGAATCTGATTTGAATTACACTTATTTGGCTTCAAAATCAACATATGATTTTTAACGAATTGGATGTATTATTAGGGAACATAGAAAAAAAGAATAACTATATAATAAAGTCTTGCTATGGACTAAATGTTTGTGTCCTTTCCAAATTCATCTTCCAAATCCTAATCTCCAACATGACTGTTGGCTATGAATCTTCAGGAAGGAAATAAGATTCCAATGATGTCATCAGGACACCCCATGATGGACTAACGCCCTTAAAGAGGCTAAGGAGACCGGAGCACAGGCATCTGTATTAGTTATTTTCCTATTGCTGTGATAAAACACCATGGGCAAGGCAACTTATAAAAGAAAGTATTTAATTGGGCTTCTGGTTTCAGATGGTTGGAGTCCATGATGACAGAGCAAAAGCGTGACAGTAGGAATAGCTGAGGGGTGACATCTGGATCCACATAGAGGAGACAGAGAGAACATGCTGGGAATGCTGGGAGTCTTTTTAAACTTCAAAGCTCACTTTCCCCCCATCCCCCAACCCCCAACCCCCGCTGCCCATGACCCACATCCTCCAACAAGGCCACACCTCCTAACCCTTCTTGAACAGTTCCACCTACTGTATCCAAGCATATGAGCCTAGAGGGGACATTCTTATTTAAACCACCACAAACTGCCCCCACCAAACTTTTTCCTTCTCTTTCTTCATTTCCATCACCTCTGTCAGACACAGCTGGAAGGCATCTATCTCAAAGCCAGGAAGTAGGTCCTCACCTGTACCCAACTATGGTGGTACCCTGATCTTGGACTTTGGGTTTTTAGAACTGTGAGAAATGAATATGCACTCCTTAAACCACCCAGGGTGTGGTATTTTTCAAAACAGCAGCCTCAGCTAACCAATACGAACACATAAAACACCTTGGAATGTTGGGGTCATGATGACAATTTACACTTCAGCACATGTGAAAATTCTCAGAACATTTTGTATTTGCATCCTTCCTGTAACAAAGAAATCAAAGTTTATTGGACTTTAAAAACCATGATGGTCTGTTTATAAAGATTTATAAAATACATTTATAGAATTATGTATTTAATTATACATTCCTTCCATTGAAGTTTAGTGTTAAAAAAAACCCAGCAAACCTCCATTCATGAGATAAACCCTTATCAATGACACCAGTCTCTGCCAAGTGCTGTTTTTTGTGGGAATCTTTTCCTGCCCCCTGAGCTGGCTGAGGTACCCCTCCAATGTACTCTATATGTCGTGGTTTGAAAGAAAATGGCCCCCAAAGGGAATGGCACTATTAGGAGGTGTGGCCTTGTTGGAGGAAGTGTGTCACTGTGGGGGAGGGCTTTGAGGTCTCTTTTACTCAAGCATCCCTCAGTGTGATACACAGACCACTTCCTTTTGCCTGCAAGCCAAGATGCAGGACACTCAGATACTCTCCAGCACCATGTCTGCCTGCACACCACCATGTCCCACCATGCTGATAATGGACTGAACCTCTGAGCTGTAAGTGAACCACCACAATTAAATGTTTTCCTTTATAAGAG
>CABHPR010153039.1:9924-30993 GCA_902168415.1 Peromyscus melanophrys
GTTTGATGGTAGATGTATGTATAGGTTTGATGGTAGATGTATGTATAGGTTTGATGGTAGATGTATGTATAGGTTTGAGGTCTCTGAGATGCACAAGAATGCTGAGTAGCAATTGGATATTCTTGTCTAGATCTCACAGGACAGACATGAGAGGTATAAGAGTGAGCCAGTGTTTGAAATTGAGCATTATTGAGATCTTCTAGGGCTGAGAAGATGGCCTTTGACTGACAAACATGATTCCTAGAACATCCAGCACCAAAGGACCATAAGAAGAGAATGAACCTGCAAAGATGGGGGAAATTCAGCCATGTAGTGTAAATGAATGAAAACATGGAAAGTAACATTCAAATTTTATTTTTCGTAACAATCATTAATGAGCTAGGATTTGCGATTTAATTTTTTTCTGACAGTGATCTACTTTCACTATCTAAAAAGATATAACTGAAATTAGGTTGCTATAATTTTGTTGTCTCCTAGTAACAAGAAAAGCAGCCAATAGTTTTATAAAATAACACTACCAAAGTAATTTCTTCTTTTTTTTTTTTTTAAAAGATTTATTTATTATGTATACACCATGAATCCCTGCAGGCCAGAAGAGGGCACCAGATCCTATCACAGATGGTTGTGAGCCACCATGTGGTTTCTGGGAATTGAACTCAGGACCTCTGGAAGAGCAGTCAGTGCTCTTAACCTCTGAGCCATCTCTCCAGCCCCCAAAGTAATTTCTAAAATTCTTCCTACTGCGCCTAGCCTACTAGAGGCAATGTGTCTGATGCTGGAGAAAAACCACTCAAGTAAGCTGAGGCTGCTTCTACTTGTATCTGCTGAGCTGTTAGCAGGAAGGTAGTGCTCAAGGAAAAGGTGGAGTGTTTTATCAGTAAGATTATATACTGCCTTAGATGTGACTGGTAGAAAGCTCTAATATTTTAAAATAAAGAGGCAAACATGCTTGAAGGGATAGAGTAAAACAGCTTCAGATTTGGCTGGCGGTGGTGGCATAGCCTTTAATCCCAGCACTTAGTTTGAGACCAGCCTGATCTATACAGCTAGTTCTAGGACAGCCAGGGCTGTTACACAGAGAAACCCTGTCTCAAAAACAAAAAAAAAAACAAACAAACAAAAAAAAAAAGACAAATCCTTCTTTTTTGTTTATTCCTTGAGGCTCTTGTCTCTGCCTCCTGTGTGCTGGGATTAAAGGTGTTCACCACCACTGCCCGGCTTTGATAAATCCTTCTTAATAGAGAAGAAACCCTATATCAGCCTTTAGGTTGGATCATCCGGCTAACCCCTATATTGTCCTGGAAACCCCATTCCTGTCTCTCTCTTTCCAAACCCTACCTGCACAGAGAGTCTTCAAACAAAGGGAAGGTGCCAAAAGGCCCAGTTCCACATTTTTGGTGACTATTGCAACTTCCTCCCCTGATGCTGCCAACCACTAAGTCCCCGTCTAAGTGTTCAGCATTTGATCGCACTTAGGTTTTTTTTTTTTTTTTTAACCATACTTGGGCACAAACCCAGCTTGTGGAGGACATGTCATTCCCCGTCACCTACAGTGTATAAAATCTCCCTGCCTTAGTTCAGGGAGGAGACTTCTGGGACGAGTGAATCCTCCCAGGGGTTACACTCTACTCAATAATACTTGTTAGCCGTTTTCAATTTGACTTGATCTGGCTTACAGCGTGGGTAGAGAAACTTATTATGGGGGGAGGGGCTCAGAAAACCTATTATCGGCCTCAGACAATCATTTATCAATAGACAGCCATTCTTTGAATGTGCTCAGGTAGATTTTTTTAAGTTTTATTTTATGTGTATAAGCATTTTGCCTGCATATGTGTTTGCACCACATGCATGCGTATGCATGCCTCTGGAAGGTAGAAGAGGGCATCAGATCATCTGGAACTGGATTACAGATAGGTGAGCTGCCAGGTGCTGGGAAGATAAGCAAGAGCTCTTTTTTCGGTTTTTCGAGACAGGGTTTCTCTGTGTAGCTTTGGAGCCTTTCCTGGAACTCACTCTGTAGCCCAGGCTGACTTTGTGTGTGTGGGGGGGTTTCTTTTCTTTTCTTTTTTCTTTTCTTTTTTCTTTTTTTTTTCTTTTTTTCTCTTTCTTTCTTTCTCTCTCTCTTTTTCTTTCTTCCTTTCTTTCTTTGTTTCTTTCTTTCTTTCTTTTTTGAAAAGCAAGAACTCTTAACTATGAGCCATCTCTCCAGGTTCTGTGCTGGGGTAGATTTTTAATTAGTGGGGCTGGTTTTGATTACAGAGCACAGAGTTATCACTTGTCCCCAGACAGTTAATGTTAGATGACTAGACTTAAGTCCATGTATAGCTGGTTTTCATAAAAATGTAAACATGATAATGTTATGTGCTTTGGTAATTCACATTCAGTGACTATGTGAACACTAAGAGCTGGTTATAGCTGGGCGGTGGTGGCGCACGACTTTAGTCCCAGCACTGGGAGGCAGAGGCAGGTGGATCTCTGAGTTCAAGGACAGCCTGGGCTACAGAGCTAGTTCCAGGACAGCCAGGGCTACACAGAGAAACCCTGTCTTGGAAAAGAAAAAAAAAAGGTGGTTATAGTGGTGAATGCCTATATTCCCAATGTTTGGGAGTGGAGGCAGGAAAATCAGGAGTTCAAGGCTAGCCTTGGCTACATGAAACCCTGGTTCAAAAACCAACAACAAAAATTAAATAATGATAGCTCTAGATTTATCTATGACTTTTTCTGCAGAGGTTCAAGCACTCTTTCTTTTTATGAAGGCAGAAGACTAAAAGGTGATTAAAATTGAAGATTTATGTAAACATTTGCAATTGACATAGACCTTTCAAATATCAAGCCAACCCAGAACATTCTAAAACTGCTGATTCTTTTTGTTAAGTTTGTTTTGTTTTGCAAATAAAATGCACAGTATAGCAATAAGAGAATGAAAAGAGCTTTGGCTTTGAATTCAAGCCAGACTTGAGTACAATTCCTTGTACTTATTTTGCTTATTTGTGTCAGTTTCCTCATCTGGGAAACAAAAATGATACTGCCTAACTGAGAGGTAGCTGCCAGTAGGATTCAATTTTTTTTTATTATTATTATTATTATTATTATTATTATTACTATTATTATTATTTGTTTTTGTTTTTTTGAGACTGGGTTTCTCTGTATAGCCTTGGCTATACTGGAACTTGCTCTGTAGACCAGGCTGGCTCGAACTCAAGAGACTTGCCTGCCTCTGCCTCCTGAGTGCTGGGATTAAAGTGTATGCCACCACTGCCCATCGGATTCAGTATATAATTAATAACAGTCATAGTATTGCATATGAGCACTAGCAATCCTCAGTAAATGGCAGGTTACTCCATTACAGGGGAAAAATGGACAGAAACAGGGACATTAGATATTCCACAAGTTCTGCTCTTGGAGTAGAAACACCAACTTACCATCTTCACCCACTGAGAAGGGGAAAAATACTTGTCAGATGTAGCAGGGTCCTTTGCTGTTCCCTTTAGGGGCGGGGGCCAAGTGGCGCAGAGTCAAACCACACAGACTAAGGGAGAATGTGGAAACAACAAGCTCAGTTTATTCAGGAAGAGGCAAGCCTTATGTACCCTCCACCCCACCCTGGGGGGAGGTCTGATGAATATGCATCTGCTGGTGTGACATGGCTGTCTCTCATTGGTCCAGGTCATCTCCAGATCATGTTTCAGCTGCTGTTGCTAAGACCCTTAGGCAGACCCAGGCTGGCTCTCAGAAAGTATCTTTTTTACTTGTTTGGGCTGTCTGGCCCTCAAGCCCGTTAGGGATGAGTCATCCCACTGTAGCAGGAATCTTAAAAGTTCTTATTAATAAGATCAAACCTGAGGCCAGTTATTGGGGTGAAATGCTGGATGGTCAGAGAGACAGAACAAGCCACAGCTACCTCACCTTGTGGGATCCTCAGCTGGTCTTGTTTCCTCAGACTGGAGGCCTCTGAGTCCTCATCCAGAATGGGTCTCAGCTGAACTGCTGCTAGAAGCCTGAAAGCTTAACCAGCCAAATGTTTAACCAGGCCAAATGCTTCTAGTTTCTGGTCTTCACGCCTTATATATCTTTCTGCCTTCTGCCATCACTCCCTGGGATTAAAGGCTCACTTCTTGGGATTAAAGGCGTGTGTCACCATGCCTGGCTGTTTCCAATGTGGCCTTGAACTCACAGAGATCCAGAGGAATTTCTACCTCTGGAATGCTAGGATTAAAGGTGTGAGTGCCACCATTTTCTAGCCTTTGTATCTAGTGGCTGTCTGTTCTCTGACCCCCGATAAATTTATTAGGGTACACAATATTTGGGAGAACACAATACCACCACATCCCACAGTCAATTGAGTAGGGAAGAAGGATACAATGAGAGTTTGCAGGGAAAGTAAGAAGAAATGGATAATTTTCACCAGAAAAGAGTTAGAAGGGACCATGAGGTTTGATTTGATGGTCCTTACAGTCCCTCACAGATGAAGACATAGATGAGTATGCCAAGCGTGAAAGCTGGGACCTTCTGGTATTTTCCTTGCTTCCTCTTTGGCATTAAAGGAGACAACCTTTCAGGTCAATCACAACCCAACATAGAACTAGTGCAGAAAATTCAGTGGCAGTATGGTGTGGACAGACTGAGAAAAGCTCTGTCATGGCTGGCCTTAAGCTCCTTGGCTCTTGTCTCCAGGTGTTCCTTCACAATCACAGTAGTTCATGGGGAAGGTGGTTGTTGAGAGCTGAGAATGAAGAGCCTTCAGGTCGATGAGATGAACCCAGAGTGGATACTGCAGAACAGACAGGCCAGGATGTAACTGAGACAGGAGGACCTTCAATGCTCAAGCAGGTTCTAGGTCATGTATCCAAGTCTTTTAAGCATCTTGGACATCAGGGCTCATGGATTGGCAAATTTCCTGTGGACAAGCCTCTTCTGAACAAGAAGTGTCCTGCCCTGGGCCTCCTGACTCTTTCTGGAGAGCACCACATATCTACCCCTCTTCAGTACTTACTGGTATCTGCTTATCTGCCACCTGAAAGTTAAGGGTGTTAGAATGTGATGGTTCATTTTGATTGTCAGCTTGACAACAAGAATCACCTGGGAAGAGTCTAAAGGAGGAATTGTCTAGACCATATTGGCCTGCAAGGGACTAATCCTCAGTGCTTTGATTGATGTAGGAAGACCCAGCCTAAAAGTGGGTTGCACTATTTCCTGGGTTTGGATCTTAGACTGTATTTAAAAATGAAGAAGAAAGTGAGCTGAATACACACATGCATGGTTTCTCACTCGCCAGTCTTGACTGTGGATGTGACTAGTTGCTTTAAGTTCCTGCCTTGACTTCTCCACCACCATGGACTGGAACCTGGAACTGTAGCAAAGTAAACCATTCTCCATTACAGTTGCTTTTGTCAGGGTGTTTGATCATAGCAGCAGAGAAGAAACCAATACAGTGCAAGACCACTTGTGTAGTAGGACTTTTCTTTGGGACGGGAGTTCCCAAATAATGACAAAGAGGAGACTTTTTAATTATGAAAGTTCAGTCTTAGCTTAACCTTGTCTCACTAGCTCTTGTAACTTAACCCATATTTTTAAATCTATGTTCTACCACGTGGCTTTTACCTCTCCCATTCTGTGTGTCTGACTCGTTTGGTGTCTCCTGAGTGCCTCCATTTATCCTCTTCCTCTCTCTGCCTAGAAGTCTCGCCCATCTCTTCTGCCTAGCTACTGGCCATTCAACTTTTTATTACACCAACCACAGCAATACCTCTTCACAGTGTACAAATATCCCACAATATTTCCTCCTTTTTGTCTAAATAAAAAGGAAAGATTTTAACTCTAACATAATAAAACTATATACAGGAAGAATTATCAAGTTTTAAGGATTACATTCACAATGTCCTGTCCATTTATATTTAGCAAATTTGGAGAAATTACTCATTATCTATTCTATCTTGATGAATCCAATGTTTTATATCTAAACCATTTTTTATTATAATGTATTACCATCCTAAAAATACCCTTTTAGACCTTAAAACATTTTCTTAGGTAAACAACCTAAGCTTTTATGTTTCTCAACCTTATAAAATTTACATCTCTTATCTAAGTTTCTTTTCTGAATTTGATAGCAAGGAAAATTGTAACTATATCTCATCTTCAACTCCATCAGAGACCTGAGAAAGATACACTATTATTTAAGTAAACAGGAAGTGCAGAGCAAATAACTTCCAAAACTATAGAAACGACAGACATCTGACTGCCTGGACAGTCACCCAAGGCTCCTCTGAAACTCTGGGGCATCCATCTTCAGCCTGTGGGCATAGAATATCTGACAGACTTTTCTGTGAAGCAGGGATTTCGAAGGACTGTCCTGCCTTGCCCTGGCAAAGTCCGGCAGTTGCCCTTTTTTTTGCTTTTTTTTTTTTTTGGTTTTTCGAGACAGGGTTTCTCTGTAGCCTTGGAGCCTGTCCTGGACTAGCTCTGTAGCCCAGGCTGGCCTCGAACTCACAGAGACCCACCTGCCTCTGCCTCCTGAGTGCTGGGATTACAGGCGTGCACCAAGTTGCCGCCTTTCGTGTCCTCCTTGTCCAGTTTGGACAGCATGCTGTCAGCAGTGGAGGGAACGGCAGTTGCTTACCTGGTGGCTGACTTTGCCAGGATCCAGATACCCCGTGTATTTCTCATCTTTATATGGCTTTTTAAAAAATTATTGCCGGGCGGTGGTGGCGCACGCCTTTAATCCCAGCACTCGGGAGGCAGAGGCAGGAGGATCTCTGTGAGTTCGAGGCCAGCCTGGTCTACACAGTGAGTTCCAGGAAAGGCGCAAAGCTACACAGAGAAACCCTGTCTCGGAAAACCAAAAAAAAAAAAAAATTATTATTATTACTTTACTCTCTCTTTAAATACTTTATTTATTTATTTATTTTTTTGGAGGTAGGGTTTCTCTGTGTAACAGTCCTAGCTGTCCTGGAACTCGGTTTGTAGACCAGGCTGGCCTTGAACTCACAGAGATCCACCTGCCTCTGCCTCCTAAGTGCTAGGATTAAAGGCGTGCACCACTACTGCCCAGCCTTTAAATACTTTATTATTTTTTAAACTATTTTTTTTCTGATACTGTTTTTTTTATTTAATTAAAAAAATTTTTTTTCATTGCTGTTTTGCCATGGATGTCAGGTCCCCTGGAACTGGAGTTATAGAGACAGTTGTGAGCTGCCATGTGGGTGCTGGGAACTGAACCTGTGTCCTCTGGAAGAGCAGCCAGTCCTCTTAACCTCTGAGCCATCTCTCCAGTCTCAACTATTTTTTTCTATGACTTTCTATACTCATTTTCTTTTCTTTCTTCAGCATCTAAGCACATTTTTAAACATACTGTTCATTTTTAGAAGTTTTTTGTGTCTAGACCTGGCTTTACTAAGCATCCGAAGTGTTCTCTGGCCTAGTGAGACAAATCTTAAACTGCCACTGCACAGCTCAGCTTAGCGCATGGCGCTGGCACACGCTGCTGGCACATGGTGCTGGCTAGCTCAAGCCTGCAGGCAGCAGACAGGAGCTGGGTCTATGTAAGCCAAGCATCAGCTTGCCTGAGAGACTGTGGGACTAGAAATCCACATCCGGCTCCTTGTCCAGAACTTTTCTTAGCTTTCTCAGGCCCTATGTTTGGATATTCAAGCCTCCATGTTGGACGCCAAACTTGTTTGCTATTCCTGACATGCAAGGATATGTACTTGGCACTAAAGGTTTTTGTTTGTTTTGAGACAGAGTCTCACTGTGTAGCCCTGGATGGCATGGAACTTACTTTGCAGACCCCACTGGCCTTGAACTCATAGATATCTACCTGCCTCCGCAAACTCCCTAGTGTTAGGACTAAAGGTACATGCCATTACATCTGGCCTAACACTAAATTTTTTTAACCTTTTTATTCAGTCTTCGTGTCTTTCACACATGCATCACGATCTCATTCATTTCTCTGTCCCTTCATATCCGCCCTCTGCCCTTGCAACCCTCCCCCCAAAAAAATAAAATAAAATTTAAGAAAGAAAAAAAAAGAAGGAAAAATCTCATCATGGAAGCTGTAGTGCAACACAGTGAGTCACACAGTGAACCCCTTTGTCCATTTATCTTTGCTTGCAAGTGTTCATTGGAAAGAGCCATTGGTCTGGTTCAGGGCCTCTGGTTTCTGCTACACTATTGATTCTGGGCATTCACTGGGACGTCTCCTGAATATCCTGTTGTTGCCCTGTGTCATGGAGATCCTGCAACTTGGTGTCTGCAGGACCCTTTTTCTCCTTTTACAGAGTGGGGAAGGTTTTTGTTTGTTTTTGAACAGCCAATATGCTTCATATGCTCCAGCAGTTCATAGGTGGGGTGGATGTTGGAGTGGGCCAACTCATAACCCTGGTTCTGGGCCTAGGTAGTTACAGGATTGGTCAACCCGCCAGCTCTCTCCCATCCTCACCACCAGGGTGAGCTCTCCATCATTGCCCTGGCTGGTTAACCCCTTGCAGCAATGAGCAAGGGGTGGGGCCACTTCTCCTGCTTTCATGCCCTCAGGGTTGGCACTCCTACACCTGGACCATCAGGGCCAGCTCTACTGTGTTACCCAAGCGAGCTGCAGGGGCCACTCTCCTGAGTGCTGCAGCTGGTGAGGGGCACAGCCAGCTCTTCCACCTGTCACAGGCAGCACTGGGTGGGGATCGGAGTCGGGGAGCATCTTTCCTCCACCCACACCACCATATGGCAGATGAGGGGTGCAGCCAGATCTCCCATGCTCACGTTTACCCATACCCCTGTCAGTAGGGTCAGCTCTGTTGTGCTAGCACTAAATTTTTTAATTGTGGCTTCTAAGGTCTGGTCCATCAGCTTCTGGGTCAGGCCAATGTATCTCTGAATGCTTTATGATCAGTTGGGTAATATGCCCATGAGGAAACAGCATCAGGTCCTCCTTCACTTTAGCCAGGACATAGCCCACAATCTTCTCATCCTCATCCACAGCGATGCAGCAGAGGTGGGCCAGGAAGATCCATGAGAGATCTAGTATTTCATTTGGTATTTCTTGTGAAAGCAGATGAGATTGTAGCATCCATGTTCATCACGTCCTATGTTCTAACTTTTAGCATTGCAGATAATCATAATGGCATGTGGAGAGCCTGTCAGACTGCTGAGAACAGAGAGTTGATGTTGTCTACTTGAAGAGGTACCATGTGCCTCCAGAAATTGAGATCACAACCAAAGCTGCGGCTGGATGGTCAAGATGGGGCAGTATGTCAGAACCTGTCAAGTAACTTTTTGTTAGGCTCTCAGATATACTTTCAGGTTTTTTTTCTTCTACTAATTCTTAAATTTCTCTCTCCTCCCCTAAATTTCTCTCTCCTCCCCTCATTTTTGTTTATTTTAGACAGTATCTCAGTATAGCTCAAGTTGTCCTGGAACTCAGTGTGTAGCTAAGGATAATCTAGAACTTCTCATCCTCCTTGAATAGTAGAATTATAAGCATGAGGTACATGCCTGTTTAGGAGGTGTTGCTAATCAAACCTAGGACTTCACACATGCTGTACAAGCACTCTGCCAGCTAAACTGTATCTCCAGACCCCAGTTTTCTCCTTTTAGAGAGTGGGAAGGTTTTTATTTGTTTTTGTAATGTATTTTTCCATTTTTACCTCCATTTTCCCCCATGCTAAAGATTGAACCCAGGGTTTCACAGATATAGGACAAGTGCTCCTACCCTTTAGTTACAGGTCTGTGCCTTATTTGTTTGGTTTTGTTGTTGTAGATAGAGTCTTGGTATATAACCCAGGCTGGCTTCAAACTTGTAATACTCCTGCCTCAGTTTCTCAAACACTGGGTTTACATGCGTGTACTACCATACCAGGGTATATTTTAATCATTTTATATATGTGGGTATTTTGCCTGTCTGTATGTGTGTGTACCACATGTGTACCTGGTGCCTGCAGAGGACAGAGAAGGATGTCAGATCTACTGTGGGGGGCAAATGTGTCACAGCATGTGTATGGAGGTCAAAGGACAACTTCCAAGAGTTCTCTTTCCACTGTATAGGTTATAGGAATGGAATTCAGATTATCAGACTTGGTGGCAAACACCTTTGCCCACTGAGATCGATTTTAAATTGGGACTAGAGAGATGGCAGAGTGGTTAAGAGCACTGACTGCTCTTCCAGAGAACCTGAGTTCAATTCCTAGCACCCACTTGGTGGCTCAAACTGTCTGTAACTCCAGTATCAGGGGGTCCAGTGTCGTCGTCTTCTGACCTCTGTGGGCACCAGGTACCCACATGATGCATAGATGATATACATTCAGGCAAAACAGCTATACACGTAAAAAGTAAAATCTCAGGAAAATTTGAATTATGTGTATGTGTGTGTCTATGTGTGAGTAAATGTAAGGATAAGTTCCAGCTTATCCTTAGCTACATATACTATGTATACATACACAGGTGCCTATGGAAGAAACCAGAAGAGGACAGTCTTGTGAGCTGTCCAACCTGGGTCTTGGGAACCAAACTCAGGCCCTCTGGTGCATTGAAGTTATAAGGAGCTTTTCTTTTTAGGGAAGTATTTTCCCTCCCTTCCTTTACTCCTTCTCCTTCTTCTTTCTCTTCTGTTTTTGTTTTTCGAGACAGAGTTTCTCTGTGTAGCCCCAGCATTCCTGGATCTTGCTCTGTGGACCAGGCTGGCCTTGAACTCAGAGTGATCTGCCTGCCTCTGCCTTCTGAGTGATGGGATTAAAGGTGTGCGCCACTGCCAGCGGGGAAGTATTTTTCTATATTGTCTTTATATGGTCATGTTTAGTAACAATAATTTGTGGTCAAATATGGAAGAGCATGGACTAACCCATCGGTGATTGTGGGTGATTAGTTCTGTTATCAGAGGGCTGTGCAAAAAAAAAAAAAAAAGGGGAGGGGCATGTGACACAATGATGATGACTAAATGTTGACTTTTTTTTTTTTTTAGCAGTTCCGGCTCCTGGCAGGTTTACTAGACGAGTATCAGGTATGTGCTCTCTTTTATGACATACTACTACAATTCTAAGATATGAATATCTTCAGTGAACATAAATTCATTTCCAACCTGAAAAGATAAACTAACAATATTATATGTATTTATTATACTAAAGTAAAACTACCTGATTTCTTCAAGTAAATATGTATTATATTCTTATAATTTGTCTTTTTGCATCTGTGTCATAATATTTTTCTATATTTACAAATAAAAAATCATTCGCAAAAGTGATTTTTTATGTTGCTATTTTTAGCATCCTAAATTGTGCTGCCACTAAAGTGTCTCATGGGTTTTTGAGCCACTTGAATTATAGTCTTTGTTACAGCGTGGAAAGTGGTGCTCTCTGCTGAGAGACTGAACACTGTCCCGGCCTTTCTCTTTCTAGAGGCAGTGTGTGGATAAGGCTGCGGGAAAAGGTATCCCGAGTGTGCCTCTTTTGTACTACGATCTCAGGACTAGAGCTTCAGCTCATTTTATTTGATGTTCTTGTAGTTGTTCACAAAAATGAATGCCTTCAGAATACAGACAATCTACTTGTATTTCTATCCCCTATCCTCCCCTTTTTGAGTCAGGGTCTTACATGCCCCAGGCTTCCCTTGACTACCCTATGTGTCCAAGGATGACCTTGAGCTTCTGATCCTCTTTCACACATACATAGAGCTTGGATTATAGGCATGTGCTACCATTTATTTAGTGTTGGAGATGGAACTTTGTACTGTACCATCTGAGCTAAATCCCCAGCTTTCTAGTTTTCTGTTTTCTTTATGGGACTAGCTTGATAACATTTTTTGTTATGTATTGTGGTCCAAGTTATATTATTTTTTCCAACAGATATAAAATACTTTTATATGAGGTAAAGAATCACACACAGCAAGGCATGCGGAGAGAAAGACTCCTGCAAGGCACGGGTGTGCTGGGATGAGATGGATGTGTATGATTCTGGAAATTAAGTTCCAAATTGTTACTATTTTTAAAATATTTAATGCTGGGTGGTGCTAGCCCATACCTTTAATCCCAACACTCGGGAGGCAGAGGTAGGTGGATCTCTTGTGAGTCTGAGGCCAGCCTGGTCTACAGTGAACTCCAGGACAGCCAGGGCTTCACAGAGAAATCCTGTCTTGAAAACCAGTCTCCCCCCCCCCCCCCCGCCACACACACACACACACCACCCCACCAAACAACAAAAAAAAATATTTATTTATTTTATTTCATTTTTGTGCGTGTTTTGTCCACATGCATGTCTGTGAATCACATGCATGCCTGGTTCCTGAGATGGCCAGAAGAGGGGGTTGGGTCCCCTGGAACTGGACTTACAGACAGTTGTGAGAGCTGCCATGTGGACGGTAGGAACTGAACCTGGGTCCTCTGAAAGAGCAGCCAGTACATTTAACCACTGAGTCATTTTTCCAGCTCCCCAAATTATTTTTTTAAATAAGTATTTTGTTGCTGGTATTTTTCTTTGGTTTTATTTATTTGAGACATGTAGACAAAATTCTAAACGGTCTTATTAAATAAGAAACACAGAGCCAAATACAGAGTTAAAAAGCCAAGAGATCAGAGCAAGAGCCACGACTACCTTATCTGACCACCTCGCCACTGCTGTCATTGCTTCCCCCAGAGAGAGAGAGAGAGAGAGCTTCTTCCTGTGTGACTGTCTTCTTATTGCCTTTCTGTTCTGCCTTCTCATTGGCCCTAAACCCAACCACATGACTTCCTCATCACTGTCTGTCTATACAGACCTCCAGGTCTCTGTGGTTGGTACTGGGATTAAAAATTCAGGTCACCTTGCTTGGCTATGTCCTTGACCACACAGAGACTCTGCCTGCCATGTGATTGGATTAAGGGCGTATGCCACCACCACTGCCCGACTTCTGCTTAATGGCTGTGACCTCTTATCTCCAGGCAACTTTATTAACACACAAATAAAATCACATTTCAGCACAAATAAAATATCACCATAGAGACAGGAACTCAGTATGTAGCACAGGAAGAATTCATGAAACTTTAAAGCACTGTTTTGTTTTGTTTTTGAGACAGGATCTTGCTATGTAGCCTAGGCTGCTCTTGAATTTATGGCAGCCTTCCAGGTTCTGAAATGCAAGAATACACTACCATACCTGCTCTAAGTGCTTCTTCCTTCCTTCCTTCCTTCCTTCCTTCCTTCCTTCCTTCCTTCCTTCCTTTCTTTCTTTCTTTCTTTCTTTTAATTTATTTTTATTTTATATGCATTCGTGTTTTGCCTGCACGTGTATCTGTGTTTTGGAGTTGGATCCCCTGGAACTGGAGTTACAGACAGCTGTGAGCTGCCATGTAGGTGCTGGGAATTGAACCTGGATCCTGTGGAAAAGCAGCCATTGCTCCTAACTGTCTCTCCGCCACAGTGCTCCTTTCTTGATGCAGTGCAAAATTAATGTTAACTGTCTTTGAAATATATAAGTCTACCAGTTTCAAAATTTTATTCATCAAAAATAAAAGGAAAAGGGAAAGCTTAGACTTCTTATATGTATGTTGAAGCTTTAAAGTACATTAAGCAGAAATCTGTGTTAGCATCTGTGTGTCTGTGTAGTGAGTATTCTGACTGGTGATGACAGGCTAGTTTACTGGGAATCTGGTACTGTGTCCATCACTTATTCCTAAGTGATAATGCTCTTTACTCAATGATACTGCCTTGTAAGGCTTACATACTTACAGTGTATTAAAATAGTATGCTGTATTTTTCCCATAGTTACCTTAAACTGAAATGTCACTAACAGTTGCTTAATGTAATTTAGAAATCCAGTGATAAACTGGATTATGCCTCCCCACCAAATCTATACATTGAAGCCATATCAGTATGATTACACTGAAAAAATTATATTGAAAATTACATTGAAAAAAATGGTCTTTAAAGAGGTTATTAAGGCCATAAGTAAATAAGACCTTATAAAAAGAGGAAGAGAGTTGGGGAGATGGCTAGCCTGGGACATGCTTGTGATGCAAGTTTGAGGATCCCTAGCACTCATGTAAAAGTTTAAGAGTAGCAGCACACATCTGTAATCTCAGTGCTGGGAGAGGTGGAAGACAAGTGGATTCATGCAGTTCGCTGGTCAGTCAGCCTAGCTGAGTCTGTGAGCTCTAGATTCAGTTAGAGGCCATTTCAAAAAACTAGGTGGAGGCCTGGGGTAGTGGTGCACGCCTTAAGTACCAGCACTCAGGAGGCCATCTTGGTCTACATAGTAAGGTCCAGGTCATCCAGAGCTACTTAGTGAGACCCTGTCTCACATACATCTAGACAAATAGATAAATAAGGTGTAGAGTGGATGTGAAAGGCACCCTCTGGCATACACATGACACCCCATACTTCTTTTTTCCTAAAATCACATATTTTATAACTTCCTTTTTTCTCTCTCCAAATTTAGTCTGTGCAGAAACCTATAACCCTGATGAAGAAGAGGAAGATAATGACCCAAGGGTAAGAACTAAGGCTAAAGTGTTATGTAGAATTGTATTTCCTACTGATTCTCTGCTACTGTATACCTCAACTTAATCACTGATAGTGAAAGTATGTGTGAATTAAATTTCCCTCATATGCAGACCCTAACTTTTAATGTCTGTATGCCTGTGTGGAAGTGTTTATAGACTATAAAGGTAAATAGGCAACCATGAGAGAGGAGTAAGAGGTGTAGAGAAAGGTTAAGAAGGAGGGCAGAAGGACATCTGTGGCATGAAAATGAAAAGGTTACTGATGGTGCAAAGGTCAAGTGGGGGAAGGGAAGAAAGGAGAATTGGCGAGCAGAGGAAGGAAGAGAAAGAACAAAAACATATTTTGTATGAAAAATACCAAAGATGTTTTGTGACTGATAAAAATAAATTTTAGCTGGGCATGATGGCACACGCCTTTAATCCCAGCACTCGGGAGGCAGAGGCAGGCAGATCTGTGAGGCCAGCCCGGACTACAGAGTGAGCTCCAGCACAACCAGGGCTGTTACACAGAGAAATCCTTCCTCAAAAAACCAAAATGAATGAATGAATGGATGGATGGATGGATGAATGAATGAAGATAGTTTCTGTGGGATGCCATTTTTTATACGGTACATTGAAACTAGCCCCAGTTGAGGGTTTGGTGAGAAGAACCTGACATAGCAGGTACTAGGCAGAATTCTTCCCAAGGATCCACAGTGGAGATCATTACATTGTTGTAATCGTGAAAAATGGAAAAAAACGAAAATGACTCTTTAATAAAGGATTATCACCTACAGCTAAATTATGTCATATTCAAAGTAAGAGAACTATATAGAACAAGATTTAATGCTATTGCATTTGTTAGCATTTAGGCATCTGTACTGACCTGCCCTTGGGGTCCTGACAGGATATACCTCAGCTGCAGCCACTAAGAGCACCACCTATGCGCATTCCCTACATTTCCTTATAAAAGGCGGGTCTTGTACACTCCTGTCTCTCTCTCCTTTCTCTTTCCCTTCCTCGTCCCCAGGGACTGGTCCCTGCCCCTTCTCTGCCCCTTCTCTCTCCCCTTCCCCTCAATAAACCTCCTATGTGGGCCCTATTGTATGGTGTGACTCCTTCCCGTGTTGTTTTTAAAATATAACAGCATATATGTTTAAATGAGGTGCTTCTTAATTTTATAATTAATTTTGTAAACTAAAATAATTAATGCATTTGTCTGTTTGTGTATCTCTGCAGAGACTTATACCTAAAAGAGTATACCCTAGATTGTAACCATGGTTGTGATAGCATCCTAGTTGACTATGGTTTTTTTGAGACGGTTTCTCTGTGTAGTTCTAGCTGTCCTGGCACTCTGTAGCCCAGGCTGGCCTCGAGATCCGCCTGCCTCTGCCTCCCGAGTGCTGGGATTAAAGGTGTGCACCACCACTGGTTGATTGATTTAAAGTTCAGGTTTTTAGACTTATTTACTTTTATGTATATGAATGTTTATATATATGTACCACATGCCTGCCTGGTTCCTGTGGAGATCAAAAGAAGGCATTGGATCCCCTGGAACTGGAATTACAGGCTGTTGTGAACTACCATGTGGGTGCTGGGAACCAAACCCAGACATCTGAAAGAGAAACGAATGTTCTTTACCTTAGACCCGTTTCTCCAGCTCCCAGTTTTGTTTTTAATATGTATGAGTGTTTAGTTCGCATGTGTGTCTGTGCACTGCATGTCTGCCTGGTGCTAACAAAGAACAGAAGAGGGCATCAGATCCCCTAGGACTGGAGTTTTGAGTTGCCACGTGGGTGCTGGGGATTGAACTCAAATTCTCTGGAAGAGCAGCCAGTGCTTTTAACTCCTGAGCCATCTCTCCAGCCCCAGCAGCCCCCCCCCATTTTAAAACTTTTAAACAATTAACATTTATGAGCTTTCATGTTTACATGAGTAGGGTTATAAAAGACACTTCTATGGTCATACATACCTTAAAATGAGTAACCTATGAAGGATTTCTGAAACACTGTAATAATTTGTGCCAGATGTGGTGATGCACACACCTTTAATCCCAGAACTCTGGTAGCAGGGGCAGTCAGATATCTGTGAATTTGAGGCCAGCCTTCCCTCCATAAGAGATTCCAGGCCAGTCAGGAATACATTGTGAGACCTTGTCTCAAAAAACAAAAGTGAATAAACAATAAAAAATAGAGGTGTGCAGACTTGAAAAAAATTAAATCTGGATATTGTAAAACTCTTGATGACTTTTCAAATTTAAAACACGTTTTCTCTGCAAATGTATGGTATTAGTTCCCTCTTTCCACCTGTGTATGGGTTCTGGAGATTGAACTCAAGATTGCCAGGCCACCACAGCAAGCATCTTTACCTGCTGAACCATCCCCTCATATTACAAATTTAATATATTTATTTTTGGTAAAAATCATGCTTAGGAAGTAGCATAATAGGTCTCTCAATCATAATATCAATGTTAGGTTGTAATATTTCTTTTTAGTTGAGTAAACATTTTTGTCTATAATAATGGTAATAGTTTTAAAGCACCTACTAAATGAATTTAAGGTACTGTTTTAGAGACTTTACATATATTATTTAATCCATATGACAACTAGTTTGTAAATACCACTATTACTGTTAGTAATTGTTGGTGTGTGAACTGTAGCTTATGTAGCTGTTGTTAATTACCATCTATGTAGATGTCAGTAGACAACATGAACTCCTGATTATTTTCTTTGAAAGTACTCTTTCTAGGCTGGAGAGATGGATCAGTGGTTAAGAGAACCTGTTGCTCTTGCAGAGAACCTGCATTCAATTCCAAGAACCCACATCAGGTGGTTCTCAACCACCTTATAATTCCAGCTGTGGGTGATTGGGCACCTCTGGCCTTTGTAGGCACCTGCGCTCACATGCACCTACCCGTACACTGACACACACATACACATAATTAAAAATTAAGATAATTTCAAAAATATTTACTACCCACAGTTTTTCCCATTGTAAATCAGAGCAGTATTGTTCATTTGGAGTCATCCTTAACGCTTCTTGCCTTTTTTTTTTTAATCGCTTCATCTAATTTTTCAGTGAATTTAGTGTACTCTGTCTTCAAAATCTATCCAAACTTCTCTACTTCTTGGTGTTGTTTTATCTTCGGCACAGTAGCTGCACCTTAATCTACTGCTATTGCAACCAGCATTTTTGACTCCACAGTTACCAGCCTGCTTCTGCCACTGCCGATAAAGGTAGCTTTTACTAAATCTTTATGGTTCTACTTATAAATCAAACTTGAGACCCAAAGACTGGGGTGAAAACCTGCTAGCTCAGAAAGATTGAGTAGCAACTAGCTAACCTTTTCTCCTTGCTGGTGGCTCCCCAAAAGCCCATCCTTCCACTCCGCCAAAGCCACCACACTTAAAACCCCTCCCTTCTACTCCCGGTGTGTCTCTTTATCTCTTCAGCCTTCTGATGCTCTGTGATTACTAGTACTTTCTGATAGCTAGTTGTTAACTCAGCCTCCTGACCCAAGATTAATTTTATTTAATCAATGCAAATGCAAACTGGGGGTTTACAGTGTGATCAAATATCCCCCAACTTCATGGTTACCACCTGGTCCAAATAATAGTGTATGCTTCCCAGCTTCCTCTAGGCCTAACTGTAATCCTAATCTTAACCCTAATTTAACAGCCTTGTGGTCCTTCAAATATTAGATCTCTTTCTGAATTGATAACCTCAAACCACTCCCAAGTTGTTAGAGAAAGTTCCATTTATTCTATGACCTACGTATAGTGTCCTCTGAGTTTGGACGTCCCTCCCGCAACCGGCCTGTCCTGATCTTCCCTGTCTGCATCAGTCTCATCTCTCCCAGTTCGCTGTCACATCTGCTCTTCCTTCTCTCACCAGAAGGTCCTTGCTCCTGCCACAGCCGTCCGGCCACCTGCTCTCTCAGGTTGTACTGCTTGAGGTCTTAGTGCAGCTGTCACTTCCTCAGGGGGCCTCACGGAGCCAGACTACACAGACTCTCGTGCTCACCTCACTTGCCTACTGTTTGTCCTTAATCTTGTCAGTCTCCAACGTATTTTATGTGTTTAGAGTATGTGCTCACTGTTGTCTCCAGAGCTGAGAGTGTCTGGAACTGTGAGATGAACAGTATTTATTGAAGGAACAGTTTATAACCCTCTACTGTCCAGATGAGAATCTGGAGGCTTCCAGGGGATAGTTGATGATTGCCAGCCACACAGACAGCAGGTAGCTCCAACAATGCTTCTCACATTGCCTCCCCATAGCAGCATACTGCTTGCTGGATTTGTAATATTAGAATTGTTTAAAACACACACACACACACACACACACACACACACACACACACACACACACACACACACACAAACACACAAACATATTTTGCTTTTTTTAATCATCTTTTTCCCCCCTCACTTTTTAGGAAAAAGAAATACATTAATTTTTAAATGGGTGATTTTCAAATGGAATCAAATAATTGTCTTGGCTTTATTTCAATTGACAGGTGATTCATCCCAAAACTGATGAGCAGAGATGCAGGCTTCAGGAAGCTTGCAAAGATATTCTTCTTTTCAAAAACCTTGATCAGGTAACATCGATTTTAAGTATATTTTTGTTATAATGATAATTTAGCTGTTTCCCTATTTGGCATTTAAGCAATTTTTAACATGTTAGTCACAGTTCAATTAGGCATGTATCTTCAGATTTGTCTATTTACAAAATTTTTCTATTTGCTTTTATTCTGTTGATCACTATAACGAAGATACGGTTTTAAGACAGAGTCTTGCTGGGAGGTGGTGGCGCACGCCTTTAATCCCAGCACCCAGGAGGCAGAGGCAGGCGGATCTCTGAATTCGAGGTCATCCTGGTCTACAGAAAGAGTTCCAGGACAGCCAGGGCTACATAGAGAAACCCTATCTCAAAAAAAAAAAAAAAAAAAAAAAAAGGTGTTTTTGTTTTTGTTTTTTTATGTAGCCTTGGCTAGCACTGGAACTCCCTGTGTAGACTAGGCTAGCCTCACACTCAGAGAGATCCATCTGCTCCCACCTCCTGAATGCTGAGATTAAAGTCATACACTACCACACCTACTGATGTGGCTTTTAAATGCCTTTAGTAATACCAGTAATTTAGAAACTATGTAATTTAGTTATGCTGCCAAGAAAAGCCAAGGTAGCATGACCCTGGCTTTGATTGGAGGGTCTAAATTTATTTGACAAAGGGATTGATTTCCCTAGAGATGTGGCGATGTTGTTCTTGTCACCATAGCAACTTATCCACTCAAGTGTGTGATTGTTTCTCATGTTTCACATATGGGACTCCTCTTGTAGCTTGTGTATCTGTAGGGTTTGACACAGGATGTGTGGCCAAGTGTCTGTCTGTCTGTCTCTCTTTCTCTGTGTATGTGTGTACATGTATCATGGTACACATGTGGAGGTCAAAGGACAACAACTTATAGAAATCAGTTCTCTCCTTCTGTTATGTGGAATCCTGAAGATCAAATTTAAGTCATCAGATTGTTAGCAAATGCCCTGACTTTCTGAGCCATATCATTGGCCCTCCATTTTATTTTTTGAGACAAGATTTCTCATGGAATTCACTGGTTATCAATTAGCTAGACTGGCTTCTAGTGAGTACTGGGAATCCACCTGTCTCTGCGCACCTACTGCTGGGGTTATAGAGGCACTTCTGTGCCTGGCTTTTATGCAGGTGCTGGGGATTCAAACTCAGGTCTTCATGCTTTTGTGGCAACTACTTTACCCACCAAGCCATCTTCACAGCCCTAATTTTTTAACATTCTGTCTATAGCAGTAGGGAATCTTCCGTTTCTGCTTTCTCCTCTGCTTTGAGCACCAAGCAGCATGAATGACTGAGATAATAGACCTATTTCTGGGAATCCCAGACTGTTCAGAGGCAGGAAGATTGGGATTAGAATTCCCATACTACTGAGCCGTCAGGAAAGACTGAGTATCTCTACAGCTCTTCCTGGAATCTTATGGGCCGGAGCTCCTGACTAAAGGGAGTCAACCGTTTCTGGTATTTGTCAACCTGTCTGTTAGTAGTCATATGGCTTATAGGATTACCCACAACTTTATTCAGAGCTTATTAGTCCAAGATTGAATAAAACAAAGACAGTGACCTGAAGGAGCATCTTGTTTATCTGGAATACAGTTCGGTGATAGCTGTTTTCCCTGAAAGACCCAGCCATGTAAAATTGGAGAGGGGACTTCCTTTTTTATTGTTAATAAAGCCATATGTCAATTTTGTACTGTCAAATTTGTACAACGTTTTATTTCCCAGTGTTAGAAACACTTTTTACCATTTTCTTACTGAAAAATAATTGATCTGGGCATGGTAAGAACATATGCCAGCACTCAGGAACCTGAGACAGGAGGATCTCAAATTTGAGGCTGATCTGGACTGCACAGCAAGACCCTGTTGGAAGAATAAAAGAAAGAAAGTTGTTATATTTTTCTTCCATTAAAACTTGTTTTGTTTGTTTTTGAGCATGTTATGTGTAAATGGTGTGCATGTCCACACGTGTTTTGGTGTGGGCCAGAGGTTGATGCTAGGTATTGTCCCATCACTGCCCACTTTATCTATTGAGGTGGGTCTCTCACTTGAAC
>CABHPR010153039.1:31003-57681 GCA_902168415.1 Peromyscus melanophrys
CCCATCACTGCCCACTTTATCTATTGAGGTGGGTCTCTCACTTGAACCCAGAGGTTGGTGCTAGGTATTGCCCATCTCTGCCCACTTTATCTATTGAGGTGGGTCTCTCACTTGAACCCAGAGCTTGCCAGTTTGCCTGTTGTAGCTATGCAGCTTGCCCCAGAGGTCCCCTGTCTCTGCCTCATGGGCACTGGGATTATAAGTGAGCTGCCACACCCACCTCACGTTTCTACATGGCTGCTTGAGTGGAAAGTAGTACACCCATGAGCCATCTCCTCAGCCCCATTTTTTCCCATTTTTATATTCATTTTCCGTATTCAACCTTACAACAAAATATATCTAGCTGTACTTGCTCTGCTACATACATCTACCCATCTCTTGCCAAAGGGGTCAGCATAATTTCTCCCAAAGAGCCAAACAGTAATCATTCTGTTACAGCTTTAGCTCTGCTATCTGACATCAGCACACTTTGACCTGAATACTCTGATGTGCATGTCATTAACTTATGGTGCGAGTCTATTTGTTTTCCTTACACAGTACTAGGAGTTGAACCTAGGACCTCACACATGCTAGGATGCTAGGAAGTGCTTTAGGTTTCCTGACTGGCCTGAAGTTCAATTTGTAGAGTGGGATAGGCTTAAACTCACACATGATGCCTCTGTGTGTACCACCAAGCCCATCCTTGAGCCTTATTTTTTTTTTTTATTTTGAGACAGGATCTCTGTTGCCCAGGCTGGCCTTGAGCTCCCTCTAGCCCAGGTAGTCCTTGAGGATCTTCATACCTTCATCTCCCTAGTACCTGAGATTTTAGGCCTGCACTATCAGACCTGGTGGTAAAATGCACTAATCTTAAGTATAATTCAGGTTTGACAGATTGTATGCACAGGTAATCTTTAATCAGATACATAACATTGTCCTCAACCTCAAAATGTACTACTCATGTCTTTCCATGATTAATGCTGCCCCTTCCCATTTTAGAGGCAACTACTGTTTTCATTTATTTCACAATTGCTTAGTTTCATTTATTTTATAATTATACATAAATAGAATTCTACAGCATGTACCATTAATATTAGTATTATTGTTTTGGTTTTTTGAGACAGGGTCTCTTTAAATAGTACTGGCTGGCCTAGAACTCACTCTATAGACTTGCTGGCCTCAAACTTACAGAGATCCACCTGCCTCTGCCTCCCCAGTGCTGGGATTAAAGGCGTGCGCCACCATGCCTGGCAAATTGCCTATTTTTACACACTTACTGCCGGGAAGATAACTTAGTAGCTATACACATAGGAGGATTTGAGTTTGGATCCCCAGCACCCAGATAAAAACTCAACATGGTTCCATACGTTTATAATTGAAGCACAGTGGGAGTGGAAACCTTCAGATTCTCAGAGCTCACTGGCCTCCCAGTCTAGCCAATCAGTGAGCTCTGGGCTGAGTGAGAGACTCTGACCCAAAAAATAAAGTAAGGAACAGTGGAGAGAATACACTCAGTGTCAGACTCTGGCCTCCACCTGTATGCACACACATCCCAAAGTACAAATGTACACACAATTCTTTTTTTTTGTTTGTTTGTTTTTTGTTTTTTTCGAGACAGGGTTTCTCTGTGTAGCTTTGCGCCTTTCCTGGAACTCACTTGGTAGCCCAGGCTGGCCTCAAACTCACAGAGATCCCGCCTGCCTCTGCCTCCCGAGCACTGGGATTAAAGGCGTGCGCCACCACCGCCTGGCCACACAATTCTTTAAATTTCAAATTTATAATAAAATCAAAAGAATAGTACAATGAACACCTGCACCTTTAAAACACTGTGTGTGTGAGGTCTGCATACAGCTTATGCCCGTGTGAGACCAGAGAGGATGGTCGGTGCCTGCTTGTCACTCTCAGCCTTATTCACTTAGTCTCTCAGGAGCCTGGCACGAAGCCTCAGAAATTCTGTCTTTACCTTACACCTTTACCGTTTTTTATGTGGGGACTAGGGATTTGAACTCAAGTCCTCTTGTTTGCACACCTCAGCACTCTCACCTGCTGAGCCAACTACTCACCCCCATATGCCTTTGAACTGTACTGACCAGTTACCATGTTCCATCGTTTACTGTTCTCCTCGTATGTAGGTTGTGTACAGAGAGGGAGAAAGAAGGATTTTTGTTCTGAGCCCTTTATCCAAATGTAAGACTTATGACTTTCCATTACATGATATTTGGGGTACTTTTTCCAAGAACAAAAATATTTCCTTAATTGTACATTTTTTATTTGGTTTTGTGGGGTTTTTGGTTTCATGTAGCCCAGGCTGGCCTCAGATTCCCTGTGTAACTGAGAATGGCCTCAAGGGCTGGGATTACAGGCATATGCCACCACACCCAGCCTAAAAATTAATAATGTTCTTTTGGTGATACTGGGGATTCACTCATGGCCTGGTGCATGCTGGGCAAGCACTGTACAACTAAACTACATTCCCAGCTCTTGGTTCTGTTTCTCAGTCAAGGCACATAATGTATTTGATTGTGATGATGTCATTTGGTTCCCCTAGTTTTGTCCCCTCCAGTGTAAAATGTCCCCTTTCCCAGACACCTCATTCCAGTTTCTAGAGAATGCAGGTTCCAAGAGGAGCTGCTCAGAACAAGATCCTCCCTCAGACCAGGCCTAAGATGCCCCTTAGTTTGGATTATACGTGGACATTTGAATGTATTGCCAGTATTTTTTCTCTTTTTAGATTTTTTTTCCTTTTTCTTGGCAGTATTTAACCAGAAAATTTCGGGAATGTTGGTCCATGTTTTACATGAGAGTGCATGGCACACAGTAGCAAGCATTCTTTTTAAGTCTCTGTCAGTTTGTATAGTATTCAACACCCATGGAACTTCAGAATTAAAGATGGCTTTTGGCATTTTATTTTAGGAAGCATAGTCACTCTGACAGAAATTATATGGAATTTCACAAAAAAAATCATTCCACTGTAAGTTAAAGGTGCTTTTTGCTTGTTTATTTTTTACATTCTGGTCCTGAGAATTGAACCTAACTAAGCTGGGGTGTGTGTGTGTGTGTGTGTGTAGGTGCATGTTGAGGAGGGATGCATGAGAATGTGGAGGCCAGAGGGAAGCCTTAGGTGTTATTCTTTAGATGCTATGTACTTTTTCTAAATACGGTTTTTTGAGAATAAGACTCAGGCTGACTGAGCCATCTCTCCAGTCCCCCCCCCACCCTCTTTTGTTTGTTTGTTTGTTTGTTTGTTTGGAGACATGGTGTCATGTAGGCCAGACTGCCCTTGAACTCACTAAGTAGCCAAGGATGACCTTAAACTTCTGATCTCCCTGGGTTTTGGTTTTTTTTTTTTTTTGTTTTTTTCTTCGACACAGGGTTTCTCTGTGTAGTTTTGGTGCTTGTCCTGGAGCTCACTTTGTAGCCCAGGCTGGCCTTGAACTCACAGATCCGCCTGGCTCTGCCTCCCAAGTGCTGGGACTAAAGGCGTGCACCACCACCACCACCACCACCACCACCACCACCACCACCACCACCACCACCACCACCACCACCACCGGTCCGATCTCCCTGTTTTTAACCCCAGTGTAAGTCTGGTATTTTTGTGTTCCTTGCCCCAGTATTAATCTTCCTGTCTAACAGAGGGACTACAGTTCAAGGCTGAGAAAAGTATTTGGTGAGAATTTAGTACTGTTGTCTCCTTTTTTTCAAAAAAGTTTTTATTTACTTAATATGGACACAGTATTCTGTCTGCATGTGTCCCTGCAGGCCAGAAGAGGGCACCAGATCTCATTATAGATGGTTGTGACCCACCATGTGGTTGCTGGGAATTGAACTCAGGATCTTTGGAAGAGCAGCCATTTTTCTTAACCACTGAGCAATCTCTCCAGCCCATTGTTTCCTTTTTATTATATTTATTCATTTAATTGCTTTCTGGTTATGACATGTAGTGTTGGTAAGTATGTATTTACATGTGTTAAGCGTAAGTGAAGCTATATTGCCTGTCCATTTAGATACCACTTTTTAAGTAACATTGTGTGGTAAAATGTTCTCCTTAGATTTTCCTCCTTTAGTTATAAAAATTGATGAGGTAGAAACTAAACCTTTTTTAGAGGTTAGTGCTGTGCTGGCCTACTCAGAGGTAACATACTACTCTACAAGATAACCTCCAAGGCTGTCTGCTCTTTAGATGAGGTAATCTTATGAATGTCCACACCTTTAGGAAAGTAACACCACATGGTCTTACATACAATGACTGGAGCCTTCCAGGTAGGTGACACTTGTGGGTGCAACTAGGGAAACTGGAACCACGATTTAGATAATCAATTTTTGTAAAAGTTGTTGGAAACCTTTTATTTTTAAAATAATGATTATCATATGTTAATTATGAAAATTAGTGGGTTTTTCACTGTGACATTTCCATATTTGTAAATGTTTCTTCCAACCTCCCTATCCTCCTTCCTCCTGTTCAACTTTTCCTTTCCTAATAGTCCATAGTCCTTCTTCATTTTCAGGTTATCTTTTTTGTTGTTCAGTTTTCACATGTAAGAGAGAACATGACCACTTTGTTATGTGAATTTTAAAATGGTTTTATAATAAAAACCCAGGCTGGGCGGTGGTGGCGCACGCCTTTAATCCCAGCACTCAGGAGGCAGAGCCAGGCGGATCTCTGTGAGTTCGAGGCCAGCCTGGGCTACCAAGTGAGTTCCAGGAAAGGAGCAAAGCTACACAGAGAAACCCTGTCTTGAAAAACCAAAAAAAAAAAAAACAAAAACAAACAAACAAAAAAAAAACCCAGAGCCAGATATTGGGATAAATGCTGAAAAATCAGAGAGAAAAAGGAACAAGCCACAGCCACATCTCACCTCATCAACTCCACAAATCCTCTGACTGAATGTCTCTGAGTCCTCAGCTGAAAGGGGTCCAACCAAAGAAGGCTTCACCTGAAAAAGGCTTCACCTGAAAAAAGGGCTCACTTCCTGTCTCCTCATGCCTTATATACCTTTCTCTGCCCAGCCATATTACTTACTTGTAGTGCTGGGATTAAAGGCCTGTGACTCCCGAGTACTGGGATTAAAGGTGTGTGCCACCACTGCCTGGCTCTGTTTCTATCCTAGACTGCGTCAATCTCACGTAGTCCAGGGTGACTTTGAACTCACAGAGATCCAGATGGATCTCTGCCTCCCAGTGCTAGGATTAAAGGTGTGTACCACCACTGCCTGGCCTCTATGTTTAATCTAGTGGCTTGTTGTATTCTCTGATCTTCAGGCAAATTTTATTAGGGTACACAGTATATCACCACACCACTTGTCCTTCTGTGTCTGTCTGTCTTCATTTAATGTGATACTGTCCATTTCCATCCATTTTCTACAAACAACATTTCATTTTTCTTCATTTACCTCATTGTGTAGGTACCATATTTTCTACTCCCTCTCACATATTGATAGGCATATAGGCTGATTTCATATTTTGGCTCTTATGAATAGTAACATAAAAATGAATATGTATTTTTTTTGTCTGCTGACTTCATTTCCTTTTGGTGAGTACCCAATAGTGGTATAACTGGATCATATGCAGTTCTATTTTAGTCTTCCGAGGAGCCTACATACTGTTTTCCATAATGGCTCTACTAATTTACATTCCTACCACCAGTGCACATGGGTTCCTTTTTCTTCCCATCCTCACCAGCATTTGTTCATTTTTTGTAATACCTATTCTAATTAGGATGGCATGAAGTCCAAATGTGGTTTTGGTTTGCATTTTCCTGATGACTAAGGATGTTGATATTGAGGCTCTCCCAATTTCTTTTCTTTCTTTTTCTTTTCATTTTTAGACAAGATCACATACAAATATCTTAGTCTGGCCTTGAATTCTGCCTAGGATCATGGTGAACTGCTGATCCTTCTGTTTCTATTTCTCCAGAGCTGGAATTAAAGGAGCAATTACACTACCAACTGAGCCCTAGCCCTAGCCTTCTCTGTACTCCCCCCACCCCACTTTGTTGAGACAGGGTTCTTCTATTACTTAACACTGGCTGGCTGCTGGCTGTCCAGAACTCACAAGAGATCCACCTGCCTCTGCCTCTGCTTCCCAAGTGCTGGGATTAAAGGTGTATTAAACTTTGCTTGGCTTTGTACTTCTTTTAATAAGTATCTCTTCAGATCATTTACCTGTTTCTTTAAAACTTAACTACCCTTTCTTCTTCATTTTTAACATGATTTTGGGCTTCTAAGAGGTTTTGTTTGTTTGTTTTGTTTAATTTTTCTTTTTTGACATGAAGGGGATTGAGCCTAGGGTCTTGCACATGCTAGGCAAGTAATCTATGACAGAGCTTTGCCCTCAGCCCTGGTGGTTTTTCTTTCTTTTTTTTTTTTTTTTTTGAGTTCTTTATTTATTTTGGATATTGATTCTCTGTCAAATGAGTTAGCTTTTTCAAGATAGTACTCCCTCAAAAGAATTGGCAAGCCAGAATGATCAAAAATTCCAACCAAACTCACTGGGTGTGGTGACATATCCCTTTAATCCCAGAACTCGAGAGGCAGAAGCAGGCAGATCTCTTGAGTTCAAGGTCAGCTTGGTCTACAGAGCAAGTTCCAGAACAGCCAGAACTACATAGAGAAACCATCTTGAAAAATCAAAAAAAAAAAAAAGGAGTTCCAAGCCCACCTGGGCTGTATAGTAAGACCTGTCAAAAAACAGAGAAGGGGCTTGGCAATTGTTTCTTCTCCCCAGTGCTGGCATTAAAGGCATGCACCACCATGCCCAGCTGATCATTGCATTTTCTCAGGAAATGTAAAAGCCATCTGTTCTCTTTGTGTGTACCTTAGGAGCAGCTTTCTGAAGTTCTCGATGCCATGTTTGAAAAGATAGTCAAACCTGACGAGCATGTCATCGACCAAGGAGATGATGGAGACAACTTTTATGTCATAGAACGGTAGGAGATGCTTTGTGATTACTTGGCCACACTTCCTTGGATTCCTAATTCAGGACAGAATCCTCATCCTATACTATGTTTAGCCCAGAGAGGACAGAATCCTCATCCCAGAGAGGTCTAGTGCCGAGTGAACAAGCTTCTCAAAACCTTTCAAGGGATTACAGCTGTCTACTGCTGTCCTGAGTCCTGAGTAAAACCCCTATTTGGAGGAGATATGACTTCTAGTTGAAAATCTTCTTTTTAGCTAGATAGTGTCAAGGAGAAGGGGAAAAGAAGAATGTCATGATATGCTTTGTAAACATGCCATTTGCCAATGTTCAATTGAATTGATTCCCTAAAGAGTATCTGTGACTGTGTATTGTTGTGTGACTAATTTCCAGCTTGCTTTGAAAAATGAATTTGTCCCTTACCTCCATGCCTTCAATGCTTTCTCACTCTGCACCAACTGTAAGCCATGTTGGGAAAAATGAAGCCTGGGTTTACTTCCTAACTCACTGCATCTTAGCCTCTTGAGTTGATAGTATTCTCCTGAGCAAGAGTGGGAATTCCTTCTGAATCCTCAGCTCTAAAAGAAGGAGTCTAAGATAATAAAACATTATCATTCCTTCAATTATTCTTTGAAGTTAAAAAAAGTTATTTTTTAAAGCTGGGTGGTGGGGGTGCAGACCTGTAATCCCAGCACTCAGGAGGCAGAGGCAGGCAGATCTGTGTGAGTTCGAGGCCAGCCTGGTGTATAAAGCAAGATCCAGGACAGGCACCAAAACTACACAGAGAAACCCTGTCTCGAAAAAACAAAACAAAACAAAAACCAAAAAAGATTTACTTTTATTTTTTGTGTATGCATACTTATATAAATAAATTTTGTGTTTTCATAAAAAGTAAAGGTTATTATCTTTATTTATGTGTGATGGGTCAGGGGGAGGTGGGAGGAGTGGGGCTTGTACATTTGAGTACAGTGCCCACAGAGGCCAGAGGAGGGCATCAGATAGATTCCGGGGAGCTGGACTTTAAAGGTGGTTGTGAGCTGCCTGACACAGTTGCTGGAATCTGAACTTGGATCCTCTGGAAGAACAGTGTGTGCTTTTTAACCACTGACCCAGCTCCCCAACCCTCTTTTTCCCTTTGAAGTAACTTCAAAGTTTAAAACCAAACAAAACTTACTACAAATAGTATTAAAAAATTCTTGTAAACCCAGCCCCCCACGTTTTAATGTTCTGCCATATTTAACATATCAAATTGTTCAGAATAAGTTCCAGAAAGGTAAGAAGGTGTGGTAGTCTGCAGATCTCTGTAATCACAGCAATAGGGATGTGGAAGCAGGAGGTTCAGGAGTCCAAGGTCATCATCAGCTATGTAGCAACTTCAAAGCCAGACTGAGCCTTCTGAGGCCCTGTCTCCAAACAACCCAAAGGCAGTTTCAGATATACTGTTCCTATATCTCTGAACCTCTCCACCTGCATTTCCTAAAAATAAGGCCATTCTCTTAGGCATGCAACACATTTTAAATCAGAAGTGAAAAGAGCATTTGTAATGCTTTGCAGCCAAAGTGTAGACCTTACTTAGAATTTTCCTTTTTTTTTTTTCTTTTTGAGACAGGGTTTCTCTGTGTAGCCCTGGCTGTCCTGGATCGCACTCTGTAGACCAGGCTGGCCTAGAACTCACAGAGATCAGCCTGCCTCTGCCTCCGAGTGCTGGGATTAAAGGCATGCACCATCACCACCCTGCTCTTATTTAGATTTTTCTAATTCTCCAAGTTTTGGGATTCTTTTACTGGGTTATCAAGTAACTGCTAAATTTTTAAAATTATTTTGTTTTTTACATTTATCCATTTGTTTTATGTATATGTGTGTGTACATCTAGACATCGGGACAACTTGCTGGAATCAAATCTCTCCTTCTACCATGTGGGTCTCAGAGATTGAACTCAGGTTCTCACTGGCCCGTGTATATATCTGTGTGTCTGTGTGCATACATGACACACATGTGCAGGTGCTGGTAGAGGCCAGAAGAGGGGCAGCGAGTGCCCTGTAGCTGGAGTTACAGGTGCCTGTGAGCTGCCTGGCATGAATGCTGGGAACCTAGCTTTGGTCTCCTTCAAGAAGAACAAGTGCTCTTAACTGATATGTCATTCTCTAGCCCTGTTCAAAATTGTTTTGTTGCAAGACAGGGTTTCTTTATGTAGTCCTGGCTGTCCTGGAACTCTGTGTAGACTAGGTTGGCCTCAAACTCAGTTTGTCTCTGCCTCCTAAGTGCTGGGATTAAAGATGTGTGCCACCATTCCCAGCTTCTAAATTAAAAAAAAAAAAAGTATGCGTATGAATGTTTTGCATGCATGCTTGTCTGTGCACCTCTTGCATACCTAGTACCCCTAGAGACCGGAGAACACCATTGTATCCCCTGGGATTGGAGTTATAGATGATACCTGTATATCATGTGTATGCTAATATACCATGTGGATGCTGGGAATTCAACCCGGGTCCTCTGGAAGAGCAGCCAGTGCTCTTAACCACCAAGTCATCTCTCCAACTCCCTGTTCAAAATTTTGAATGGAAAATTTTACAACTTCCTGTTTTAACTTTTGGATCCTTGATACTAGGGGCTAATTATTAGAATTAAAGGAAATTTTTCCTTAATTTTTTTTTTATGTGTACGGGTGTTTTGCCTGTGTGTATGTCTGTGCACCACATGTATACCTAGTGCCCACTGAAGCAAGAAGAGGGCATTGGATACCCTGGGACTGGAGTTACAAATGGTTGCGTCACCATGTGGGTTCTGGGAAGCAAACCCTGGTCCTCTGGAAGAGCCACTAGTGCTCTGAACCTCTGAGCCATCTCTCCAGCCCCAGAATAATTGTTGTTTTGTAACTTTTGCTGTTATTAATATTGTCTGATGGGTAGCTCCACACTCTTTTCAGTATCTTTCTCTCTTTTGGAATGGTTTCATAGGGACTTACTTGTGCATCTGTATTCATATGTGTTTGTGATTCCACATACCTTAGTGTGGCTGCACCAGTGTTCGGAAGTAAGAGGACAACCTCAAGTGCTGTTACTCAGGTGCCATCTAAGTTAATTGAAACAGGCCTTCTCATTGGTCGGGAGCTCCATGATTAGTATAAGAGAGCCAACCAGCAAGTTCGGGGATCTGCTTGTCTCTGAATTCCTGGTACTGGGATTAGAAGGACATGCCTCCACAACTGACGTTTACTTGTTTTTGTTTGTTTGTTGAGACAGGGTTTCTCTGTGTAGTCCTGGCTGTCCAGAACTTGATCTGTAGACCAGGCTGGCTTCGAACTCACAGAGATCCACCTGCCTCTGCCTCCAAAGTGCTGGGGTTAAAGGCGTGCACCATCACCCAGCATGCAAGAGCTTTACCAGCTGAGTCATCAAAGCCCTCAAATGATCTCTTTAAGTCACTTGTTAATGTGTTGTTAGCTGTCTTACAGAAACTCTGAAAAGTTTGTTTGCTTCTGTGGTGTTTTGAGCATGCTTGTCTCTCTAAATGTTAGTCATTTCTGAGTACTTTTCTTGAGCAATAATTTGCAACTAGTAGGTAGAAAGTTGTGTCATTATTTTAATCAGTTCTATCCTTGTTTCCAACAAACCATGAAAGAAATACTTTACAGTCAATACTTTCCACAGAACACTTGATAAAAATGTAACATCTTTTTGTAATAAACTGTTTATCAGGCAAGATATAGTGGCTTATCCGTGCAAGCACTCAAGAACCTAAGGCCACAGGTCAGGACTTCAAGACCAGCCTGGGCTAGGCTGAAAGACCCTGTTCTCCCTCCATGGCCCAGGAAAGACTGATGTTAAGGAAGGGTACCTGTGCTCTCCATTTCTGGTCAATACTGTGCCGGAAGCCCTAGCCAGTATAATAGGCAAAAGTATACAAAGTGAAATGCAGGGCTGGAGACATGGCTCAACAGTGAAGAGCACT
Source organism: Peromyscus melanophrys (assembly GCA_902168415.1). Taxonomy (NCBI): domain Eukaryota; kingdom Metazoa; phylum Chordata; class Mammalia; order Rodentia; family Cricetidae; genus Peromyscus; species Peromyscus melanophrys. Next base: position 41,849 of record CABHPR010153039.1, read on the forward strand.
GACTGCTCCTCCAGAGTATGGTTTCATTTCCCAAAACCCACATGGTAATTCACAACCATCTGTAACTCCAACTCCAAAGAACTAGATGCCCTCTTCTGGCTTCCTTGGCACTGCATGTACATGGTGCACAAATATTCATGCAGGCAAAACACCCATACACATAAAATTATGTTGGTTATTCCCTTTTGAGGCAGGATGTTATATATCCCCTTAAACTCACTGTGTAGCTGAGGATGACCTTGAATTTCTGATCCTCCTGTCTCTAACCCCGAGTGCTGTAACTCTAGACATGCACCACTATGCCTGGTTTATCCAGATCTGAGATCAAACTCAGGGCCTCCTGCGTGCTAGGCCAAATGTCCCCAGCTCTGCCCCCTGTTGTGTTTTATATGTATCAGTCAGTCTTAAACCTTGATCAGAAGTAATTAATTATTTCTTGTCGTTCTTCTAGGGGAACCTATGACATTTTAGTAACAAAAGATAATCAAACACGTTCTGTTGGTCAGTATGACAACCGTGGCAGTTTTGGAGAACTAGCTCTGATGTACAATACCCCGAGAGCTGCTACCATTGTCGCCACCTCAGAAGGCTCCCTTTGGGGATTGGTGAGTGAGAGAAATGCATGGTATAGTGTTAACTGTCTTTTATAGCCAGTTATCTGAAAAATATGCCGTAAAAGGTCTCATGTAAATGTATTTTTCCATTTTCCTCAATGACTTGGCAAGAAATCTTTTAAGTTACAGAAACATGAGTGGTCTGTAACCTTGTAGTGATAGAGCTCTTGCTACATTTTTGCTTGTTTGTATTAGGCAATTAGAGAGAGAACTCTGTGTATTAAGTAGTCCAAGAGGGCAGGCTTCAGAGTGAGACTCTATCACCAATACACATGTACACACAAAAGAGGAAGAAGAGGAGCAGTAGCAGTGACCGTGGTGTTAGGAACCCTTTGCTAGTTAGCACTTTCCACCTCTGGTGGGATCGATAGCAGTTTGCTTTGTGTTCAGTCACTCACTTGTCGTTTTGTCTACGCCCATGTCCCATAGACTTAGTTCAGGAATGCTAATGACCATATTCAGGGAAATGGAATTTTGCTTTAAGTAAAACACTACTGTGGTTCTTGTATCATATTATCCACTGTTTATCTCATTTCTTTTTGTATTAAGTTACATGTCCATAATCTGTAACTCTTCCTTCACAAATATCTTATAATACAAATTCCATATTTCACTTTTGTTGTTGTTGTTTTTCAAGACAAGGTTTCTCTGTGTAGCCCTGGCTGTTCTGGGACTCACTCTGTAGACCAGGCTGACCTCAAACTCAGAGATCTGCCTGCCTCTGCCTCCCGAGTGCTGGGATTAAAGAACAAGATCCCTGAATCTAATCTCCTTTGTTCAGCTTTTTTTTTTTCTGACCATTACCAATAACAACTTGTAACCAACACCTCTTAAATGATTACAAATATCCATAGCCAATATTTTGGGAATGTGGGCATTGTTCTTTAGACTACTTTCTGGGAGCACTGGTATCTTTGGAGAAACCTTAAGAAAATTGGGGTAACAGTGAAGTCCTGACCAGAGTAGTCCCTGAGATTGGACCGTCTCAGCCAGCAGCCTTGAAGCTGTTTGGATGCACAATTTTGAGGAGACTGTAATAGAGACATTTTGAAATGCTGGATCAGCTGGGCCATCCATTTTCATTGGTGTTTGGTTCCTTTGTTCTGAAAATACATAAACTTTTAAAGGTAACATGCATTACAAGTATGAAATATGTGGTGTACACAAGTCAGTAAAAGATGAATTTTTGTTTTTGTTTGTTTGGTTTTTTTTTTTTTTTTTGGTTTTGGTTTTTTGGGTTTTTTTTTTTTTTTTTTTTGAGCAGGTAAAATATACCTTACATGTCTTGTAGTTCTTCTAGGGTTTTGTTTTGTTTTGTTTTATGCCTGTAGCCAGGCTTTCAGGGGGTTCTTCCCTGACCAAACCTGATTTTCTTTAACCCAGAATGAATCCACAGCTTCACATTTCCTGTAGAAATAAAAGCGTAACCTCTCCCCCAAAGCAACATACATATCTTTGGACTTCCATTTTGAAGTCAAGATATTTTTTTTTTTTTGAGACAGGGTTTCTCTGCAGCTTTGGAGCCTTTCCTGGAACTTGCTCTGTAGACCAGGCTGGCCTCGAACTCACAGAAATCCGCCTGCCTCTGCCTCCCGAGTGCTGGGATTAAAGGCCTGTGCCACCCGCCCGGCTGATATTTTTAAAATACATAGGTTGGTTTAATTTAGCAGCTTTCATAATCCAATGCCTCTTAGCAGTTATTGCTCCTTCCTCAGCAGCCAAACAATTCAAAGACAACACAAAAACATACAGGATCCAGACTCTCTGTGTAGTTCCCATCTTTACATGGCTTATTATACCTTTTCATTACTTTATTCCTTTTTAAAGGATTTTACTATTGTTAAACTTTCTTCCCTTCCCCTCCCCGCCCCCCCCCCCCCCAGAGCTGAGGACCGAACCCAGGGCCTTGCGCTTGCTAGGCAAGCACTCTACCACTGAGCTAAATCCCAAGCCCCTAAACCTTTCTTTTTCTATGACTGTCTATACCTTCTCTTTTCTCTTCCAAGCCTATGTACATTTTAAAACACACTATAACCTGTTTAGAGTTGTTGTTTTTTTTCCATCTGGATATGTCTTTACTGTGTATCTATAATTTTTTTTTTTTTTGCCTGCATGAGCAAAACTTAAACCCTCCCTGCGGCTTAGTTTATGACATGCTAGCAAGACTTGCTCTGGAGTCTCAAGCCCAAAGGCAGTGGCTAGGAGATGCCTCTGTATTGTGACCCATGTGAGAGACTGTGGGAACCCACTATGTGGCTTAGCTCATGGTATGTTGGCAACTACCAGGAGATGCATCTCTGTACTGCTGCTGGCATGAGAGACATGAGACTAGGAAGCTGAGTTTAGCTCCATTTTTGTGTGTTTAGAACCCCCCCCCTTTTTTAAAGAGATTTATTTATTTATTATGTATACAACATTCTGCCTCTGTGTATGCCTGCATGCCAGGAGAGGGCGCCAGATTTCATTACAGATGGTTGTGAGCCATCATATGGTTGCTGGGAATTGAACTCAGGACCTCTGGAAGAACAGCCAGTATTCTTAACTTCTGAGCCATCTCTCCAGTCCTAGAACTCTTTTTTAACCTTTCTCAGGTCTCATGTGGATGTAGGTGCTGGACATTTGGGCACCAAATTTGTAGATGGAGTTTTTGTTGGGACCACCGGCTCCCAAATAAACACACATAGACTTAATATTAATTACAAATGCTTGGCCAATAGCTCTGGCTTATTACTAACTAGCTCTTACATGTTAAATTAACCCATAATTCTTATCTACCCTCTTCCACGGGGTGGTACCTTTATTAGCATGGCATGTTCATCTCCTGTTCCCTCTGCATTTGGCTGGCAACCCTTTGACTCCGCCCTTCTTCTTTGTGTCCTTAGTCTGGTTCTCCCACCTAACCTTATCCTGTCCAGCTATTGGCCAGTCAGCTTTTTTATTAAACCAATCACAGCAATAAATCTTCACAGTGTACAAAGAGATTATTCCACAGCAGGCTGCTCTTCCATAGGTCCTGAGTTCAATTCCCAGCAACCACATGGTGGCTCACAACCATCTATAATGAGATCTGGTACGCTCTTCTGGTGTGCAGGCATACATGCAGGCAGAATACTGTATATATGATAAATAATCTTTAAAAAAGAAAGAAAGAAATATATATTTTTTATATCATGTAAATCTCAATAAAAAAGTAATAATCATATTGATATCAGACAACAGAACAAAGAAAATTACAAGGACAAAGAAGAGCAAACACTACACAATAATGAAAGGTACAGTCTACCAGGAAGGCAGAGCATCCCTCAATATGTGTACAATGAACAACAGCAGCTTCCAAGTAAGTAAAACTAATCGGAGATCCAGACAGATCCGTGTTACAAATGATGCCGACTGGCCCTCAACACTGACAGGACTACTTGCCAGAAAACCAGTGAGGACGTGGAAGAGCTTAACTGTATGAGCCAGCAGGGTCTGATTAAGATTTTAGAAGACACACAGCAGACTATGTATTCTTTTTAAGAGCATGGATGGCCCCACAATAGATCTGATCCTGGAATGTAAAATTAATCTTAGCAAATCAAATATTGAAATCAGTATGTATTCTCTAGTCATAATAATAGAGATAATGAAATTCTCTAAACATTTGAAAAATACATAACACACTCTTAATATAAGTAATGTAAGTAAATAATTAATATAAGTAATATAAATTTAAAAAAAATAAGTAAAAATAATATAAGTAAAAAAGAAAGTCGATGCAAATTATTTCAAAATATAATGGGCTATAAAATAATCCACCTTCTGGTTTGACATGAGAGTTATGGATGTAAGAAAAGTGGCTGTGTCCAAAGTGGCTGTGTTCAAGCCAGGCACAAGTTAGATGCCCAGAGAGCAGTACCAGCCCTCTGGTGTTAAGGCATCCTCCTGTAGGATCCCTGCCCTGCCCTCCTGCTTGAAACCACTCCAGTCTCTTCTCCCTGATGTGGGCTAGTGACCCGTGAAGATGCCTCCGGGCCTCTGCCTTTCTCCTGCTTCATTTGGTTACTTTGCAAGCTCGATCTATCTTGAAGCTTCAGTCCTATTTCCAGAAATGGAACTTCCAGAAGGTTCAAAGGCAAGAGTTTCTAAATGCCTGCTGAGGATGTCACAGTTTCTTCCTTTGGATTCTACATTCCCGCTTAAATGAGCAACTGTCTCTCTGACCATCACACTTAGTCAGAGGATGGATTCCTGGCAATCATGAGTGAAAGTAACATTCCTTTTCTCATTTGAACGTCAGGGCTGTTTGCCCTCTTGTACACTTACTGCCTGTGGGAGTTTCTTCTTTACTGTTCTGTTGGCTGCTACTCAAATTTAGGTGGGCATCTTAGGGTTTTTTATGCTATTCACAACCACAAGAACTGGCCTTGTAAAGCATAAAATGAGAATTATGGGAAGTATAAAATCATGTATACGGAGGATCGAAGATTAGACTAGGCTGGGATGTAGCCCAGTTGGTGGAGTACAGGGAGTCCTGGATTCAGACCCCAGCACTGCATAAAACCAGACATGGTGGGGCTGGAGAGATGGCTCAGTGGTTAAGTGCTTTTCCAGAGGACCCCTGTTCAATTCCCAGCACCCACATGGCAACTCACCACTGTCTGTAACTCCAGCTCCAGGAGTTTTGACACCTTCACACAGATACACACACACACACACACACACACACACACACACACACACACACACACGCAAAACACCAGTGCACATAAAACAAAAATTAATTCTTAAAAACCAAACCAACAAAAAAAAAAAAAACAGGCAATAATAGCACATTCTCGGGTTACATGGTGAGTTCAAGAGCAGCCTGGCTTACACAAGACCTTGTCAACAAATACATAAATACATTTGATGGGACTGGAACCACAATACATAAAATCACTGAAGAAAGTATCAATTCTTAACAGCTAGAAATACAGTTTACTTGTGTAATTGTAATGATTTGGTAACATACGTACTTATAAAATGCTGTTTTTTTTTTAACAACATCCAAACATAAAGAAGGGAACTTCATAATTATCATTTTTCTCGGTCCTTTTTTTCTTCTTCTTCTTTTGCAATAGGATTTCACTGTGTAGTATTGGCTGGTCTCAAACTCATAGAGATCTACCTGCCTCTGGCTCCCAAGTGCTGGGATTAAAGGCATGTGCCATCATACCTGGCAGCAGTTTCTCAGTCTTAATTGCCCTCTTTCTACAATATTCTTGGCCTAGATTGGCCCAGAAAATATACAGAAATTGAATTCCAAAGATAATGGCATAATATTCCAAAGGCCAGAAGAGGGCACCAGATCTCATTATAGATGGTTGTGAGCCACCATGTGGTTGCTGGGAATTGAACTCAGGACCTCTGGAAGAGCAGTCAGTGCTCTTAACCACTGAGCCATCTCTCCAGCCCTGATAAATTCTTACTTAACCTTAGAATTCAGAAATCAGTGGCCGATGATGCAACCCATGAGAGCAGTCAGACAGAGGAGCGCCTGTCAAGCAAGCAGGTGGTGAAGAAAATGGAGACAAACTTAACCAAATGCCAGAGAGCTGTAAAGTAGTACGCTGTGGTTTAGGGCAGTGGAGGATGAAGAGCCCACCATCACCCCGTGCTGGGAGTCTAAGTGACTCAGCTGATCAGGTAAATGAACCGAGTTCACAGAGATCTAAAGGCGTGTGCCGCCACCACCCAGCGTGGATCCACGGCTCTTTCACGTACCAATGGCCATCTTGAGCGCCTACCTCTCTATCCTCCTGTCTTTTCGTTCATTCAACTCTTACCCCTCTCTCAGGTCCCCAGCAAATACGTGTTTTTCCTCTAAAATTATCTTCCGTCACCTACTGTGATTGCTCTTTCCCACTTAGAAATTCTGTTTTTTTTTTTTTTTTTTTACTCATCAACCAAGCTTTATTTGGCTTATGAAAGACTTTATATAAAATAAAGGTCAGGGCTGTATTGAAAACAGTGCCGTATTAATATTAAAAAGTATTCATTTCCAAAATTTAAACGTGAAGATCCCTTGTAAGGTGCCCGGAAGATCTCAACCACTTTTATTTTGCTTTAAACAATACCTTAACGTGTCTTCCATCACCCAACGGCAATGAATTCAGGTAACCTAAAAACATACATTTCAACAGTTTAGTAAAGCTTGCCCAACTTCCTGGCACCGCGCCGATTCTTAACAGCTTAGAATGTTGCTTGTTCAAGTCAGAATCTGATACCAATTAAATGGTGACAGCTTTGCCAATAACAAGAACATGCTCTTCCATGGCTAGGAAGGGAAACTGCCACAGCCGGCAGGTCCCAAAGATACGAAATTCTGTTTTTAAGACTTAAAATTTAGCCAAGCAGTGGTGGCACACACCTTTAATCCCAGCACTCAGGAGGCAGAGGCAGGTGGATCTCTGAGTGCAAGGCCATCCTGGTCTACAGAGTGAGTTCCAGGACATCCAGGGCTACACAGAGAAACCTTGTCTCGAAAAAGGAAAAAAAAAAAAAAAAAAGACTTAAAATTTTTTTTGGATAGCACTGGAGATTGAACAGAGGGCATCCTGCATTCTAGACAAGTGCTGTATCACTGAGCCACACTCCAAAACCATTTTATTTTATTGTGAGACAGAACTAAGTTGCTGCAATGGGCCTAGTACTTTAGACTCTTCTGTCTACCTTTCTGAGTGGCTGAGATCATAGACTTGCACTGCCATGGCCTGGAATCCATCCTGGAAATGATTGTAGCATTTGCTCTCTGTACTTTGACCTAGTACACATTTCAGTTCATTTGCTATCTTGAACTAAACACTTAAAATCCCTATATATATATATTTCCCTAGCATATATAAATTGCAAAAATTCTTATATATTTTATGCTTTGTTTTTGTTTTTTGTTTGAAATAGGGTCTCACTATCATCCGGGCTGACCCAGAACTCACCATGTAGCCCAGAGTGGCTTCCTGCCTCAGCCTCCTAAGTATTGATTACGACATGGGCTCTGTATATTTTGTGTTGTCTCCTCATTACAGTTGCAAATCCCTGGAGGGCAAGAACAACCTGATTATTTGCCCTTACTTCTGCCTTTTCTGAAGGGTGTCTTTGGCATTGAATAATGACTATGAGCACCAGGTATTTAATGGGAGTTTTGTGTTCTTTTCATGGCCCATGGGTGGCACTCATTGAACACAACAAGCTGCAGTTTTGGAGGCTTCTGCCTAGCACAGGTTAGAGATTTTTTTTCTTCCAGCATCATTAAACCCTGTGGATACACTGACTTCCATAGGTCTCTAGTGTCTGCAGTGGTTCAGCTATTTAAACCATAGATACTTTCTTACACAGACATATACTAGAATTTCCCTATTTTTTTTTTTCTTGTAGGATCGGGTGACTTTTAGAAGAATCATAGTGAAAAACAATGCAAAAAAGAGGAAGATGTTTGAATCATTTATTGAGTCTGTGCCACTCTTTAAATCACTAGAGGTAAAGTTTGAGTAAGAGTCTGTTTATATGACTTAAGAAGAGCTGTAAAACAACTCTCAGGCTTTCAAATAATCCTGTTCTAACCTAGTTCTGTAACAATGACATTCAATCAAGGTTTTTTTCCTTATACTATATAACTGTGTTATGTAGATGTCAGAACGAATGAAGATTGTGGATGTGATCGGAGAAAAGATCTATAAGGATGGAGAACGAATAATCACTCAGGTGAGTTGGGGTCTCACACAGCTCCTTTCCTGGGAGTCATCATCTAAAGGAACAGTGTATAACTTGTGGGCAAAGTATGATAATGCACACCTGCAATGAGAGCACTTCAGAGGCCAAAGCAGTAGGTTCATAAGTTCAAGACCAGCCTGGATCACATTGTATTACTCTGACTCCAGTAGAAAACAAAGACTTAGCTGGGCAGTGGTGGCACATAGCTTTAATCCCGGTACTCAGGAAAGAGAGACAGGCAGGGCTCTGTGAGTTTGAGGGCAGTCTGGTCTACATAGAAAGTTCCAGGTTAATCAGAACTATGTAGAGAAACCCTATCTCAAAAAAAAAAAAAAAAAAAAAAGCAAACAAACATGTCCACTCTTGGAAGCTGTGTCGCCTACAAAGACCTCTGAAGTTCCTTGTCTATCTCCCTGATACACGGAGATCTCTTGATGCCCTTTTTCCATTGAAGTACTGGGAATTGAACTCACCGCTAAGCAAGTCTTCTGCAACTGCCTCCTCAGCCCTTTTTCTATTTGTGTTTCGAGACAGGGTGTTATCAAGTTGTCCTAAACTCAGAAGCTCCCTGAGTCACTGTAATTGCATGCATGTGCCACCAGGCTCAGACTTCCATTCCTTTTGTGGATGGGCTTTTGTTGGACGTTATTTTCTTTTATTAATCTCTATTGGAATCCAGAGAAAGGGCTGGAGAGGTGGCTCAGAGGTTATAGAGCACTGACTGCTCTTCCAGAGGTCCTGAGTTCAATTCCCAGCACCCACATGGTGGTTCACAACCATCTGTAATGAGATCTGGTGCTGTCTTCTGGCTTGCAGGCAGACATACAAGCAGAACATTGTATACATAATAAATAGTAAATCTTTAAAAAAAGGACTCCAGAGAAAACTGGGGGCCAATGCTCTCTGTTGTCTCTGCTGACATAAAAGCAGCCTCTTGATGATATGACACTAGAATCCTCAGCATTCATGATAATCCATCTATGCGATGTCTTGATTTATCCTTTGTGTCTTTTTCATAAGTTATTTTTGGATAATGTAAGATCCTCATACAGTGAACTGGATGGACCATTATGATTAAAGAGAGACTGCAAAGTGGGCACACTGGTACATGCCTAGAGTCCCAGCACTTAGGAAGTGGAGGCAGGTGGGTCAGGAGTTCAGGGCCACTCTCAGCTACATAGCAGTTTCTTGGTTTTTCAAGACAGGGTTTCCCTGTATAACCGCTCTGGCTGTCCTGGAACTTGTTTTGTAGACCAGGCTGGCTTTGAATTCGGAGATCCACCTGCTTCTGCTTCCAGAATGCTGGGCTTAAAGGTGTATGCCACCACAGTCTGACTGAAATGTCTTTTAAAAATATTATGTGATAATTCCCTCTGTCTGCTATATTTGTGTTTTAATTACATGTAAATAGTCAGAGGAACTTTTCCAGATACACTCTTCCCTGCTGGTGGGTCTGACAAGAGCACTGAGAAGGTTGAGCTGAGTTGGGTGCTGTCTGCCCTAACACAGCTGGGTTGAGGAGGAGTTTCAGATCAGAGTGAATCCAAGGCCTATAGAACTGGCCCCAGCAGAGCTTGGCAACTAGTCAAACTTAGGATGAAAGAGAAGGAGAACGCCTCACGGGAGCCATGATGATATGCAGGCAGACATGGTGCTGGCAAAGTAGCTGAGAGTCCTACATCTTGCAGGCTACAGCAAGTGGTCTGTGACATTGAGCAAAGCTTAAGCAAGAGACCTCAAAGCTGTCCTCCACAGTGACACACTTCCTTCAACAAGGCCACACCTCCCAATAGTGTCATTCCTTATGAGCTTATAGGGGCCAGCTACATTCAAACTACCACATTTTCACACTCCAGGACTTACCTTGACACAGTTTGCAGTATTCTTGTTTACTGGTCCCTGGAATGGGCTTTTGCACACAAATATAGCCAGTCAGAACAACAATGCTGTGTAGTTGGTGACCTCGTCATATTCTTGGAGATAAATATAAAGACTTTAGAGGTAGGAGATGTGTCAGTCATAATTGGGTTAATGTCCTTAATGATCAGGATCCTCTAATTGTTATGAATTTGTTAACCATCTATCTACTTCTTGAGTTGGAGATAGAGACCTGAGGTCAGATGGGGCTGACAGTCTTCAGTGTTATATGTGACTCTGACCTAAGCTCCTCTTTTTCAGGGTGAAAAGGCTGACAGCTTTTATATTATAGAGTCCGGGGAAGTGAGCATCTTGATTAAAAGCAAGGTGAGTTTGGGTGGTGCTGTGCCAGGAGTGTGACTACCACTAATAAAGATTTAGTATATTTTCTTACCCTGATTTTGTCTCTGTCATATAATTAGTGAGATGAGGGATATTGACCTATAAATAAGAAAAATGTAAAAACACTAATAAATACAGGAACACTGTATAATAGGTATATATGAAGTTGGATGTAAAGGAAACATCGAACACTGCTAGAGGGCTGGGAGGCGGTGGCTCACGCCTTTAGTCCCAGCACTCGGGAGGCAGAGGCAGGCAGATCTCTGTGAGTTCAAGGCCAGCCTGGTCTACAGAGTGAGATCCAGGAGAGGAACCAAAACTACACAGAGAAACCCTGTCTAAAAAAAAAAGAAAGAAAGAAAGAAAGAAAGAAAGAAAGAAAGAAAGAAAGAAAGAAAGAAAGAAAGAAAGAAAGAAAAAGAAAAGAAAAGGAGAAAAAAAAACTGCTAGAGGAAGTTTCCATTACATTCCTATTAGGTCATTTGTGGATAGAGAGATGTTGATAATTGATGACCTATAGGTGGGAAGAATACTTTTCTTTCTTTCTTTTTTTTTTTTTGAGACAGTTTTATGTGATCCAGGCTGGCTTCAAATTCAGCAATGTATATAACTGAGGGTGACTTTGAACTTGTGATCCCTTGACTCCACCTCCCTTATGATTATAGGCATATATAGGCATAAGCTTATGATTATAGGCATGTGCCATCATGCACAGTTTTATCTGCTGCCAGGGATAAAACCAAGGGCTCCAAGCATTCTAGCAGCTAAGCTACATCCCCAACCTTGGAGGAATAATTCTTAGCAGTAAATCCATCATAACCAAATATCCATTTCTTTTTTTCATTTTTTTGAGAATATGAATTTGTTGAAATAGTTATATATATATATGTTATATATATATATATATATATATATATACATACACTAAATCTAGTATGAAATCTATTGCAAAATATATTTAGTAAAGGTTTAAGCTATTGGCAGGGAAGATGTGGAGGCAGAAAGACTATGAATTCAACAATAGTCTAGACTGTAAGTGAGATCCTGCCTCATAACAAACAAACAAAAAAACCCTGAAGGCAGTGCTTTTATTACTGCCCAGCTTGACGCCATGCAGTATACAAAATAAACTTCTATTTCCAATTAAGAATAGATGAAAAACAAACCACTTACGTTTATTACTGTCTAAATCATACTTTAATTCTTAATTTAAAATAGTGCTGTCAGGAGCTGGAGAGATGGCTCAGAGATTAAGAGCACTGGCTGCTGGCTGCTCTTCCAGAGGTCCTGAGTTCAATTCCCAGCAACCACATAGTGGCTCACAACCATCTACAATGAGATCTGGGCCCTCTTCTGGTGATACATGTAGACAGAACACTATATACATAATACATGAATCTTAAAAAAAAAAAAAATAGAGCTGTCCGGCTGTTGAGATGACTTAGAAGTCTGAGTTTGACCACAGGACCCACACGGTGAAAGGAAAGAACCAGCTTCTACAAATCAACCTCTGATCCCACATATGCAGTGTGGAACATGTATGCACACACAATAATAATAATGCAACACAGTAAGGTTTCTTTAAATAGAGCTATCATTTTATATAAAACAGTAGTTTGAAACTTCTGCTGGAGGGTCAGCCTCCAGGCAACACCCATGGTATGCAAAAAAATCCACAAATGCAGCAATAGCTAGACTTTTCTATCTGAGGGAAAAATAAGGAAACATTTGCTTTTTGATGGTAACTTTCTCTTTTACTTCATCTTGAAAATTTTTTCTCTAAAAATCTGTTTCCACACAGATACATTCTCCACACATCTTTATACATAGTTTCATCTCTTTTCACACAGCTCTCTCATACACACACTTCTCTCCACCCTGTTACATTTCTTCACTCATAACTTGCATTTCTCTTATATATCACTCACTCACCTCTCTGCCCTACATACACATCTCTGTCTCCACAGCAAAAACTCTGGACAAATATAAGTTATATTTTCAGTGTCACAAAGCACTTCTTGAGTAAATAATAAGAGACAGAGCCATTCTGATAATCACATAAAGAATCACATAGTTTCTTTCAGGCTAGGGAGGTCAAGCTGACCAGCCAGTGAATGAGCAGCAACACTTGGCTATCTGCTCCTTGGTGAGCAGATGGGAGGCACGTACGGCTGAGAGATATCATGGAAAGTGACATTGAAATTCAAGACCTAAGCAGTAAACAGTTAGTTGGCTGAATCTTGAGCCTAGGAGTACTTGCAGAAAGCCAATTGCTGAGAAAATTATGTCTACTAAAGTTGTTCTGTGCATGACCTTGGTTCAACAGACACTTGGGAATTTGTCCTGGTGTATTCCCTGCAGGGGAAGCTAGTCTGTTTTGAATTTGTTCTGAAGGCTTAGCTAAATGTGTAAAAGGCTGTCTTTGTAGTTGAGAATTTTCCTATGTCAGTCTGAGTATGAAAAATGTCCTAGTATTTCTGTTCATCAGAATTATACAGCTTAAGCAGAAATCCTCTTCCTGGCCATCCACAGCTATAAGTGTGCCCAGTAGATGGAATATATACATGGGATAAACACACAGGCAGTGGGGAAACCCCCATAGCAGTTTTTAGGGAAGAAATGTAGTGCACATGAGAGAAATTACAGACAAAAGCAAACAGATTCAGAGTCAGTGAGTCCCACAGTCTTTGCCAAGTGGGGGCTCCACATCAGAGAATTATTGATCTGATAGGTTGACTTGGTGAATATCAGTTGTCATCTGCTGTATATTCTTAATGGCCTCTGGCACACACACACACAATAATGTAGCACAGTAAGGTTTTTTAAATAGAGCTATTATTTCACATAAAACAGTAGTTTGAAACTTCTGTATTCTTTTAGTTGCAGTTTTTGAACTGCTGATACCTATTTGTACATTTCTCCAGTGTTCACTGGCACTCTCTGTCATCACAATATAGTGTTTGATGAGTGGGACCAGCAGCATTGTGGTCCTGGGGAGTCAGGGAGCTTATCAGAAATTCAAAGTCTTGGGCTCTGCCTTAGACCTACCAAGTCAGACTTGGCATTGTAAGGGCGCTGATGTATGTGATAGTGCCTACGTGCTGTTCTGGAGAGTGGACTAAGTGGGCGGCAATATGTCTGCAGTGCCAAAGGATGCTTCAGAAGTTGGAAACAGAAGCCGGGTGTGGAGCATGACTGTAATCCCAGCATTTAAGAGGAGGGAGCAGAGTGATCAGAAGTTCAGGTCTTCCTCAGCTACATAAAGAATTTGAGGCCAGCCTTGACTACATGACACTCTGTATCAAAAAGAAAAAGAAACGAAAAGTGGGGGTGGTGATACACACTTTTAATCATAGCACTTGAGAGGTAGAGTCAGGTGGATCTCTTAAGTTCAAGGCCAGCCTGGTTTACATAGTAAATTCCAGTCCAGCCAGGTCTGTGTGGAGAAACCCTGTCTGAAATAAATAAATAAGAAAGATTACATTGGTTCACCTGGAACAGCAGACCAGCTTCAAAGCTAACAGGTCAAGGCAGAAATGTAGAGGGATGAAAAGGCTAAACACAAGAGTGTCAGTTTTTAATTTCCACAGGGCTGGAGAGATGAGCTCTACAGTTAAACATACTGCTCTTGCAAAGGATCTGAGTTTGGTTTTCAGCACCCACTCATGACAGCTCCAGGGAATCTGTCCCCTTTCTGGCCTCTGTGGACACCTACATTCCTATGCACAAGCCCACATACACATAATTAAAACTATAGTATTTTGAAAAACAGTGACACCACCAACAAAGAAGACCAGATGGCTTATTGGGTCAAGGTGATTGTTCCATAGCCTGATAACCTGAGTTTGATTCCCAGAATCCACCTGGTAGAAAGAGAGAACTGATTGTCACAAACAATCCTCTGACTGCCACACCAGTGCTGTGGCATGTCCATGCCCACACACATACAAACACAAAAATAAAAGAGTGTAAAATTTTTTAAAGAAAGAATTGGGGCCAGAGAAATGGCTCAAGAGTTAAGAGTACTTGTTCTACAATCCTAAGGACTAGATTGAATCCCAGCACCCACATAACAAGCCAGGCATCCTCTAAAATGCCTGTAGCTATAGCTCCAAGGTGGGTAGAGACAGGAGGGTCTCTGAGGCTTAATTTCCTCCAACCTAGGGAATAACTAAGCCCCAGGTGCAGGGAAAAGCCCTGCTTCAGAAAAGGAATGGGTAAAAGTGATAGACAAGGATAGTGGCTGCTGCATACACAGGAACACAACACCAGGCTATACAGATCCACAGACCTTTCACATACACACACATAAATAAAAGATAAATACTAAAGAATCCCTTTAGGGTAGGAGGGATGGATCTGCAATTAGGAGCACTGACTGCTGGAGCTAAATCCCCAGTCCCCAAAATAACATTTTTTTAAAAATCCTCCAGGCAGTGGGGGCACACGCCTTTAATCCCAGGACTGGGAGGCAGAGGCAAGCAGATCTCTGTGAGTCTGAGGCCAGCCTGGTCTACAAAGTTCCATGACAGCCAGGACTACTCAAACTCTGTCTCAAACAACAACAACAAACATTTTTTAAGGGGCTGGAGTAGTGGTTCAGCAGTTAAGAACGTTCACTATTCTTTTTTTTTTTTTTTTTTTTTTTATTTATTTTTTTTTTGGTTTTTTGAGACAGGGTTTCTATGTGTAGCTTTGCGCCTTTCCTGGAACTCACTTTGGAGACCAGGCTGGCCTCGAACTCACAGAGATCCACCTGCCTCTGCCTCCCGAGTGCTGGGATTAAAGGCGTGCGCCACCAACGCCCGGCCAGAACGTTCACTATTCTTGCTGAGGAAGTTCCCAGGCTCAGTTCCCAGCACTCATGTCAGGTAGATCATAGTCACCTGGAACTCCAGTTCACTCACATCTGGACTGCATGAGCACCTGAACATTCATACATACAAGCCAGCAGGTTCACACACATACACATAAAGTCAGGAAGTAAACACACACACAACACACACCCTTAAGGGACCAGAGAGGTGGCTCAGCAGTTAAAGAGCATATACTGCTTTTCCAGAGGACCCAAGTTTGGTTCCCAGAACCCACATTGGGATGGCTCATAACTTCTGTAACTCAGCTCCAAGAGATCTGGCACCCTCTTCTGGACTTCATGGGCACCTGCACCCACATGGCATAAACACACACACACACACACACACACACACACACACACACACACACACA
>CABHPR010153040.1:12579-75871 GCA_902168415.1 Peromyscus melanophrys
TGTGTGTGTGTGTGTGTGTGTGTGTGTGTGTGTGTGTGTGTGTGTGTCTAGCGTGGCCTGATTTTTCATTTCCCTTCTGCTTCTTCTGACATAAATGATAAAGATAAACTCTTTGGAAACAAAAGCCCTGAATAAAAACCAGCTAATGATGTTTGTTGGGAAGTCCACTGGGGAATGGATCTTGAGACTCCCGGAGGAGTTGCATGGTAGACCACAGCATGATGACAGATTTCCCCAGAGGAACTGAAGCTAGGTCCTCACAATCAGATGCACAAAGGGATTGTGGCTTTGGGTTGGGGCTGGTGTGGATTTGTGGCCCTTTGTCTTCTTATTACATTGGAAAATGCTCATTTTAATTTGAATTGTTTCTTTTCTCAAAAATTAATTGGTTGGGCTTATGGTTCAATAAAACACCACGTCTCTGGGTTTTAAGGACTGTTAAGGATTTATTAAATTAGTGGTGTACATTTTGTTTGGGGATAGCAGTGCACCTGGATTTGAATCTAGGCTTGCATATTAGTGCCTGGTCACTCTGGACAAGTCACTTGAGATCTCTCTCTCTCTCTCTCTCTCTCTCTCTCTCTCTCTCTCTCTCTCTCTCTCTCTCTCTTTCTCTAAGTCCATGAATTGGGGATGTTGTGGCCATTACCATGTACTTCTGCTGTAACACGTCTGTGTGCTAGCATGTGCCAAGTGCTGAGCATGCAGCTTGGCATGTGTTAGTTCTGATCACTATTCTGGTCTTTTCTGCTCAGATTGAGACTCACGTGGCTCCCATGCAGCTCAGCCTTGCCGGGAAGAGGGCTCAGCTCTACTTTTCCTGTCTTTTCTACAGCCAGATCCAGCTGCATTTGGAGCTAACTACCTCTGATTTGTTTACAAGGTAACTGCTTTCTTTCTTTTCATATCCCTGGCCCTTCTCTCCAATTTCCATTTCTTTTGTGAAATGGTTAAAGTGCTTGACATAATTAGCTGTTAATTGTTAGCAGCTGTACCCATTATCGGTTTAATGCCTAATTAATTGCAACAATTAATGCTGCCTGTCCTGTCTTAGGAACTGTTGATGAGGGAAGGCTGGTGTCATTGAAGTTATATCTTAATTAATTTACCTCCAATTTTTAGTATTTAAGTAAGATCCTGAATCAGGGTGCTTTCCTCATATAAGTAACCAGTGATCAGAGGGACTCATGCAGAGTGCCTGGCCTCGCTCTGTTCTGCACAGGCTGAGTGTCTCATGAAGTCACTCTCCACCATCAGGAAGCAGCCACCCAGCAGCTCTTGGCCATCCTGCTGCATGGCAGGGCCTAACACAAATGCTCTTTTCTCTGGGTTTTCCTGAACCTCCCGATGTTGCAAAAATCGTAAGACAAAACACAGCTAGAGCCCAGCAATGTTCAGGCCTGCACTGGAGCCAATAGTCCATGGTGGATGGTGTACATGGTACCTGCTCTGGGCTGAGTGTCTATGAGGGAAGACCATATGAGTCAGGATTGTCTCCTCACTGTCCAAAGGATGTTCAACCAACTACTAGAGGGAAACCTGAGTAGGAGACTGTTTTCTCCTATTTATCTAGCATCTCCTGTGAGCCAGGCTTGGTGCTCCATGCCATACACATCTAGTTTCTGGCTTTCACAATAACTTGACAGTGAGGTATTGTTTTCTTTTCTATCTTCAGTTCCCAGACAAGGAAAGCAAGGCTCATTGAGGTTAAGTAACTGCCAAATAATGGGGGTTATAGCTCACATCTACCTGACTTCAATTCTATATTAGGCTTGCCATTGTACACAGGACCTCGTCTTTTATCTGAAAGGGTGGGTGAGTCATAGTGCTATGTTCTGAGGTGTCATCATCCCACGTGGTTCTCAAGTATGTAGGAGGAAGGGAAAGATTTCCCTTTATCCTGAGAAGGTTAAAAAAGAACTGACAAAAGATTGATTAATGGTATAAACGATACTCTAATTAATGTGCAAAGGACAACCACAAATGTGATGACCCATCAGCCCAGCAAGGTTCTGAAACTTCCCACAAGGGATGGGGACCTGAGAATGTAACATGATAATAAATGACTTTAGGGGCACTAAATGGAGAAGACACAGTGGCCTGGGAGAAAGTCTGTTGTGCCACAGAACAGACAATAAGTTGAAATGATTCTCTTAGGAATACTGAAAGGGACCAGAATAGAAGACCCTGGAGAGGGACGAAATCTGTCCAAGTGTGTTGGCATTGTAGACTTTCTTCTTGTTGATGGAAAGTCAGGCAGAGGGTGGAAGGTAATGGCTCTCTCTTCTGGCAGAAGCAGATTTCAGGTAGATAAGGAGGGGGTACAGTCTCCAGTAGCTGCTGCTCTCTACCCGACTTTAACCTGAATGATTAACACACCAGGGCACCATTTTTTGGGGTGACAGTCCCTGGATTCCTTCCGAGGACTGACTGACTTGTAAAGCATTAGAACGTGGCTGTGTTCCTTTGGGAATCCTGCTGTCAACCAGTGTATCAAGAGGCCAGTGCTGGTTCAGGAAATGAAGTGGACTTGGCTGTGCTCTATGAAGGCACAGGTAGAGGAGAACATGGGGAGGCTGGTCTGATGACACAGGCCTGAAGTCCCAGCTCCTTGGGAGAACTAGAACAAAAGGATTGGAAGTTCAAGTCTGTAGAAGCTACTGAACAAGTTCAAGGCTAGCATGGTCAGCGTATAAAGAACTTGACTCAATGTCTTTTCTTTCTTAATTAAAACTTTGTTGGGGGAAAAAAGAACCTCCCAGATTTTAAAAAATCACACACCAAAATTAACCAGATTCAGAGTCAACACACATACATCCCAGGGAACTTCTGTACAGTTAGCATAGCTATTCTGGAGCTGTGGAGCTTCACACCAGCTTGTTTTCAACATCCTAACTGAGATGTCTTTAGGAAAGTGAATGATCTTGCTTTATCAGTTTTGTCAAAGTTTCTGTCTCCTAGCCAGATTCAGGAGTGAGGGGTTCCTTTCTCTCGCAATTTCCTCTCAGTTCCCCCTGCATTTATCTCCTGCCCCAGCTTTATATGGAAAATAAGGACTTTTCTTATGTGATTAAGGATCTGGAGATGTAGAGATTATCCCAGAGTATTTGAGTGAGACTCAAAGTGCAGTCACATGTGTCTTAACAAAATGGAGACAGAAGATAGAGTAACAGAAGAGGAGCATGACCACCAGGTGTCCAAGGAGCTTCCAGAAGCTGGGTCAGGCAAGGAAACGTTGTCCCTGTCAACACTTATTTAAGACCAGTGATATTCATTTGGGTCTTCTGGCCCCCAGCACTCTAAGAGAATAAATCCCCCTCTTTTTGAAGCCATAAAGTTTGTGGCAATTTGCTGGAAGAGCAACAAAGAATTAATGCAACAAACTTAAGTTTTCCTTGTTGTAATTTCCTTGTGTCATCCAAAGCAGAAAAGCTAAATGAAAGAATTAGTGATGACTGCTGGAGATTTCTTTGGGTAAATATGTAACTATGTAACTACCCATTGTATAAATAGAGTGACTTGAGGGGCAAGTTTAGGTTAAGTCTGGATGCATATTGAAGACTCCTCCAGTTTGGCTTAAACTACACATACTTCCATGTAGTGTGTGTGTGTGTGTGTGTGTGTGTGTGTGTGTGTGTGTGCAGTCTTGAACTGGTATGGTGACCTTGCAGAGCTGTGAGAGACCAAGCTCCTTTTGTTGAATGGCTCTAGTGGACAGACCTCATCCTTATGGTCCAAGATGGCTTCCAGAGCCCCCAGGCTTCACAGCTGAGTTCTAGAAGCAGGATGAAGAAGGCAGAAAGAAGGAACTACCCCCCTCACTCACTCTTTTGTTAATTTTATTTTTATTGAAATTATTTTTTTTATACAGTGTATTCTGACTATGGTTCCTCATCCTTCATCCCTTCCCAGATCCTCCCCACCTCCCCACTCATCCAACTCCACTCCTTTCTTCCTCTCTTTAGAGAACAAAGAGATTAGAATTAAAAACAAAAACAAAGAAGACATACACAAACAAAACCTATAAAAATACAAAATTGGAAACCATAATATACAAGCAAAAGACCAGTAAGAAAAAAATGTCCAAACAAAGCAATAAGGGGCAAAATGTACAAAACAGCATTGAGTTCATTTTGTGTTACCGTCACTTGCTGGGCATGGGCCCACCATTGAGTGTGGTTTATGGATCCTGTAAGATCCACTGGAGAAAACTCTTGTCCTTTGAGAGCATTTGTCACTTGGAGATGGCTCTTGGTTAGGGATGGGAATTCATGTCCATGCCTCCCTCTCAGTGCTGGGACCCCGTCTGGCTTGTTCAGGTCCTGTGCATGCTGCCACAGTCTCCGTGAGTTTATATGTGAGTTAGTCCTGCTGTCTGGCAGCCACCATTTTCTTGTGTCATCCACCCCTCTGGCTCTTACAGTCTTTCTGCCCCCTCTTCCACATAGTTCCCTGAGCCTTGAAGGGAGGGGCTTGATGAAGACATCCCAGTTAGGACTGAGTGTTCCAAGGTCTCTCACTCTGCACATTGTCCAGTGTGGGTCTCTGTTATTTCCCATCTACTGCAGAGGAAGTTTCTCTGATGATGAC
This sequence comes from Peromyscus melanophrys, assembly GCA_902168415.1. Classification (NCBI taxonomy): domain Eukaryota; kingdom Metazoa; phylum Chordata; class Mammalia; order Rodentia; family Cricetidae; genus Peromyscus; species Peromyscus melanophrys. Next base: position 17,170 of record CABHPR010153040.1, read on the forward strand.
TGAGAGAGCCGTGGACCTATTGGTACAGCAGAATGCTGTTAGGCATCATTTTATTGGTATGTCCCTTTAGTACAGTGGTTCTCAACCTTCCTAATGCTGCGACCTCTTAATACAGTTCCTCATGTTGTACTGACCCCCAACCATAAAATTATTGTTGTTGCTACTTCATAATTATAATTTTGCTACTCTTATGAATCATAATGCATATATTTGTGTTTTCTGATGGTCTTAGGCAACCCCTGTGAAAGGGTCATTTGAGCCCCCCAAAGGAGTCATGATGTACAGTTAAGAACTGTTAGTCTACAAAGCTTCCTGGGAATGTCTCATACGTTTCTGCGTAGGTCTCTGAGGTTGGAAATTAATTCCATGGTGACATTGTCTCGAAGGATAGTTACCAATGCACTGTTTTACCTGTGTGACCATGTAGCCAGCTAAAACTTCAGGTTCAGTTAATAAAAAGGAGAGGAAATAAACAGTTACATGCAGCTGGCCTTTTCTGTCCTGCCAACTGCTCGAGCTGCTTACAGTTTAGTCAGCAAGGCTGAGGGAGAGGGATTGGATCCTAATTCGTAAGTGTATGTATTTTGTTCTCTCTATATAAGAAAATCTTACCTGGAGTAGATTTTGGCTTTGGTAAGGCAAAGTGAACCTGATGTTTGTTTATAAACTGGAAATGACCCAGGAAAGAGTGAATAGAGTGGCTTGGGTCTGAAATCCACATGCACTAGGAAAGGAAATGAGTTCTTCTGATGTTTCCTAATTTATGTATTTTCCAAGGATAAAAGGACATATTTCTGTGGGGGTATTGTGTTCCCCAAAATATTGTGTACACTAATAAACTTATCTGGGGTCAGAGACAGAACAGCCACAATGTTAAACATGAGGATAGGCAGTGGTAGCACACGCCTTTAATCCTAGCATTCCAGAGGCAGAAATCCCTCTGGATCTCTGTGAGTTCAAGGCCACATTGGAAACAGCCAGGCATGGTGACCCACGCCTTTAATCCCAGAAAGCACGCCTTCAATCCCAGGGAGTGGTGGTAGAAAGCAGAAAGGTATATAAGGCGTGAGGACCAGAAACTAGAAGCATTTGGCCTGGGTAAGATTTGGCCTGGAGAGGCCTTTGGCCTGGAGAAGCATGTGGCTGGTTAAACTTTCAGGCTTCTAGCAGCAGTTCAGCTGAGGCCCATCCTGGATGAGGACTCAGAGGCCTCTAGTCTGAGGAAACAAGACCAGCCGAGAAGTTGGCCAGGTGAGGTTAGTTGTGGCTTATTCTGTCTCTCTGACCTTCCAGTGTTCACCCCAATAACTGGTTCGGGTTTGATTTTATTAATAAGACTCTCTAAGACTCATGCTACATATTTCCAAATAAAATCAGGGCTGATTTGGGGCCATGAGACTGAACCACCTCCATGAGAAGACAGAATGGGAATAGACTGAAAAGGAAGCCCATTTAGCTTACTATGAGCAAAAAGTCTGGACAGCCACCTCCAGACAGGACTTCCTTTCTGGGCTGGGAGCTATGGGACTGGAGAGTGGGTCCTGGCAGCTGACTGGGCCAGTTGACTTCCTTCTGATCACATGACTCAGTAGGGAGTCAGGGGAGGCCCCGAGGAGCTTGTCAGAGATCACAGTGGAAGATGAAGCACTGTGGGGATCTGTGTCTAATTAAGAGCCAAATGAATGAGGCTGTCAGGGAGCGAGAACTTTCCATACTCCTGGGAAACAAAGAAGTGGTTGTTCCTGGGGTAAGGACTGGTGGTCTGTGCCAGCATGCCAATGATGGGATGCAGGGAGTGGGCTTTAGCTGAGCCCCAAATATGGGCAACCCTATTTGGGAAGGGACCAGGAAAATGGAATAGCAGGGCCTCATTTTATTTGACTGTAGTGCAGGCCTGGAGTGGGCGGTCAGCCAGTTCCCATCTTCTGAGACACTTCTGGCAATCTGAGGTCCCCAGGGTCAAAGGCAGGAGCCAGAGGTCAGGAAGAGGTCAGCATCTTTTTTTTTTTTTTTTTAGGAAGTGTATATAGAATGAAACCCTAAAGTGTTTTATGGACTTTTGCCAACATTTCCTTGAGAGGCTGTGGTGCAAAGCATGACAGTAGGCTGGGCTTTCTGAGGCTGCTCAGATTCCACAGACTGTTATGAAGCACTTATAAGTGATACATGCGGAAGACACACCTCTCAGGTCAGCAGGAAAGGCAATGGTTTGGCTTCTGCAGAACGATAACTTTATTTCTACTGAGACCAACAAGAACATACAGAGAACACAACACACGCTGAGGCTCTGTCTTGGCAACAGGTGATGCGGTGGTGAACGTCTCGAGCCAGTCTAACTTGAGCAGAAAGGAACACTTCTTGTGACTTGTATCAACAGAAATGCATGGCTTGGGGCTGGAGAGGTAGCTCAGTGGGTAAAGTGTTTGTCTCAAGCAAGCAAACAAACAAAAACAAAAACCCAGGTGTGGTAGCATGTGAGCATAATCTCAGCACTGAGATAGATAGAGAGGCAAGCAGACCCCTGGAGCCCACAGGCCAGCCAGCCTAGCATATTTGGTGAGTTCCAGGCCAGTAAGAAATCCTGCCTTAAAAAAACCCAAAACCCAAAACAAAAGAGCCTGAGGAAGGATGTTGACCTCTGGCCCCTGCATGTAGGCATACATGTATGCATGCAAACCCACCAACACACATCTGTGAACATGCACACATGAAAAATAAAAAAGGAGCGGGCGGCTTATGTGGTTACAGCCCCTCCCCCCCGCCCCCATCTCTCTCACTCCTCTCCCCTTCCTCTTTCCTTGGCTTTGATTTCTACTGGCCTTGGGGGGTGTCGCACCTCAGCCAAGCAGCATCTGAAGAGATGCTTCACGCAAGTCCAACTCCAGCTTGCAGCTCACATCCCAGCCCCTGTGTTTCCATATCTGCTCTGTTCTTCGGCCAGACACCAGCTGCCCCCGAGACAATTGCCCCCATTCAGAGGGTCTTTGGAAATAGGGAAGTCCTTAGCAGGGAGCATGTAAGCCAGGCCCAGCATGGTTCTCAGGGCCTGCCATGCCTTCCTTCTTCAGCTACCCAGGAGTCTGGGAAGGTTAATTTGTGTGTGTCTAGCCAGGCTTCATGCCAGCGTTTCTGGTGGAGGTGCCAGGGCCCTTTAAGCAGTGGTTTCTCTCAATCCCTGGGCAGGAATTCAGTCATGGAGCATCCGGCCTGCTCCCAGTCCACCCATAGTGCTTCTCGCCTTGCTTTGATCGGAACTGTCAGACCGCTCTAGCTCTAGACAAGTGGTTCTCAACCTGTGGGTGGGTCAAGACCCCTTTGGGGTTGTTGAATGGCCCTTTCACAGAGGTTGCCTAAGACCACTGGAAATATTTACATTACAAGTACAGAATTACAGTTTTGAAGAAGCAACAAAGGTAATGTCATGACTGGGGGTCCTCACAGCATGAAGAACTGTATTAAAGGGTCGCAACCTTAGGAAGGTTGAGAACCCCTGCCTTAGAGGGATGCTGTCCGAGACGAAGGAAGAGCAGAATATAGTGGGAACGTTGAGACCCGCTGCATTAGGCCCAAATCCCTTTGCTCGATGTGTGTCGACAGCCTGAGGAAGGCCTTCAGTCTCAGCCTCCCTTGGGAATCTTCCCAGCCACAGCAGCTGAGACCTCTCCCAGCAAAGGCCATTTCACAGACACGGAGCAGGTGCTCTGCCATTCTGATCAGGTCTTGCCAGACCATTACCTTTTCAGCTTGTCTGAAAAAAAAAAAAAACCCAAAACAAAAACCCCTGGGGATTTTTTTTTTCCACCTGCAGGTCAGGGCCAGGACACGGGAATTAAAAGGCTCTGCAAAGATCTGTTGAGCAAGAGAGCTGTCAGTAAGACTTGACTTTGAAACTGTCACTGTGACTTGTTCCTCTCGTTCTTACCCGTGATCATCAAGATTCCCAGCAGTGGGCAACAGGGCCTGATTCTCGATGATCTAGCGTGAATGGTTAATAAAAGAATGTTGGGTGTCTCACAGTACCAGTGGAGCCTGGAGAAACAGGCTGGAGGCTGCACATTCATAGTAATGCTCCATTATAGGCTGCAGAACTCGCCTAATGAGGACACTGCTGTGGCCGCGGCCACAGCTAGCTGGATGTCACATTTGTGTCCCTGCCAGGAACCTGATCATCTCCACCACTGCTGCCTTCAGGATGAATGCCACATCTGGCCTGGCGATGCCACCCTGTCATCCTGCAGCCCTTGTGCCACCTGCTTTCATCTTGGCTACAAAGGAGACCAGAAAAGTGGCTGCTCTTGTTTCCACTATGAGAAGGCAGAACCATGGTGCGCACGCGTGGGGGTGGGTGGGGCTCCTGCCACAGCAGGAGGGTGTTGGAGAGGTACCAAGCAGATGGACAAACTGACAAGTGCCTGCCACACCAGCATTTCGTGAGGAAGGAGTTATCATTTCTTTTGGGAATGCTGCTTAAGAGGGGTGATGCTGGAACGGTCCTCAGAGGGACGTTGTGCAGAAAGTGAAGCCTTCAGAGCTGGGTCTTAGTAGGGAACGCCAGTTCCTAGTACAGCAGTGGGGGGTCAGCGGGTCTGCCAGGAGGTTGCTGTGACAGTGTCTCATGTCTTTCCTATCTGTATCTCCAGGGACAGTGGATGCCCTGGCCCCTTCAGCTCTGGATTTCAAGGCTCCACTAACAAACCACCCAGAGTACATCTCCTCTAAAGGTGTCTGAAGGAAAATGCTGGCCACACACACCTTCCACTAGAAGGAGTCTGAGAAGGGACACAACGGAAGGAGTCCCACATAGATCTTAATCTGCTAATGTTATCTCTCTTAAAACCACTTTCTGCCCAGTGTTCCCAGCAAGACATGGTTCATACAGAGCTTTGCTTGGAGTCTGGCCTGCTGGATACCTAGTGCAGGTTTCCAAAAATAAAGCTGACATTTATTGAATACCATGTGGCCTGTCAGGCATTGTACAGGGGCTTTGCATAAATTATCCAAGTAATCCTTGTGAAAACACCAGGAAATAGGCGCTGTTATTACCTCTATTTTACAGCCGAAAAAACTTGAGTTAAAGAGGTTACATACATACTTCCAGTGATGCTTAGTCCATAGATAGCCAAGCTGGCATCTGAACCAGAAGCCTGACCTTAAGGCCATGTTGCTAAGCAACCTCTCCAGGATCTGATACTAGAAAAACATTGGAATCCCCACACATGAGGTTTGAATTCACCTTTGCTCTCTAGGGTTCAGTCTAAATCAAAGTTAAAACACTCCCTGTCATGTAAACTATACCTGTTAGGTCTCACACACAGACAAACTCTGGACGGATACAGTGGCTACTCGTCCCTAGGTTACACAGCTCACCATCCTTGCATGATTCAGTCTGGAGCTCCTAACTTCTGAGCAAAAGATGTCTGAGTGCCAAGGAGCTGAGACCTAAGGCAACATTTTTCACCCTCTGCAGGAAAATGTTCAAGCAATGGGTAGAATCTAGCTGTCTGGGGCTGGAAGAGAAGGAAGAATCTGAAAGGAGATCAATAGAGTGAAGGATTGTGGGTGTGTGTGTGTGTGATTCAACTTTCCATCACTAGAACACGTAATTGAGAATCACCTTACAGAAATGGAAGATTCATTTTGGCTCATAGGTTTTTTGGAGGTACTGATCCATGACTGGTTAGCCCTCTGCTGTTAGGGTGTGTGGTGAGGCAGCAGCTTAGGGTGGGAGTGGGCAGCAGAGAAAAACTGCTCAACCACTGCCTATGATAAGAAAAAAGGAAAGGACCAGCTAGAGCCTTGATACCCACCCCTACCTTGAAGACAAAGATCTGAAGAACTCTCATTTGGTCCTACCATCACCTTCTAATAACATCAGCATGGTGACCAAGCCTTTAATACAAAGGAAACACTAAGGAGGTTGCCGTGATAAGGTCTGGAGTCTTTCCCATGTATCTCTAGGGACAAGACAGGTGATGGAATTCACTATCGGTCTGGCGATGATGAAATACAGCAAGGAGTTTAATTGGGAATGATAGGAGCAATGGCCACTGAGGTACTTCTTAGGAGGCTGGATGGTGTCCTTAGGCTCCATGAGGCATCTTTCTCCCAACATTGCCTGCCACAGGGTTTTATGGTTTGCTTTTAGACATCTCCCATTCCAGAATTCCCAAGAACAAAAACTAACTGTAGGTCCCACAAGTAGCATGTGTTATGTTGAATGAGTGAGTCGTATCCTTGAGACAGCAAGGATTTTGGTGACCTCTCTGAGGTCTGATCCTGCATGCAGTTGGGACAGGCAGCCCAGAGAGGTAGGTAGATGCAGGACCTGTTGGATGATGCTGGTACCACATAGCTCCATGTCAGTCACCCTAGGATACATTGTATCTAGTTGGTGTTTTCCAGGAGCCCATAGAGGGAATTGAATAAACTCTCTAGACACTAAAAGCCATCAGGAAAGGAGGCATAGGAACCAAGGGTGGGATGTGCTAGGATGGTGGAAGTTAGTGATGGAGACGGTAGAAATGACAGGTTGTCTGGAGTCAGCACCATGTCTTGGGGAAGCTTTAACTTTAGAGTCATCCAGTCGACTTTTTCTAAGCATTTAGAAAAATAAATAATAAAATAAAAATAGCAGCATGTGTTAGAAACAGGAATGAACAGTGGCTTAGATAGTTCCTAGCCTCTAGTGAATGTAGCTGAGTGGAGAAGACAACAACTTTATACTTACAATGTAGTTTGAAAAAACCCAATGAGGTGTTACCAGAGACTATGGGAGACAGATGGAAGCCATGGAACCCTGACTGGGGAATGGAAAAGCGATATCTAAGCTAAAGCATGGAGTAGTTATTGTCCAGGAGAAAGGGAATGTTATGAGCTGACTATGTCTCCTCAAGTTCCCATGTTGAACTTGAAAGTGGGGGACTTTTGGAAAGGGACTAGGCCATGAGCGAAGAGTCCTCTTAAACAAAATCAGTGTCTTCACAAAAGAGGCCTCAAGGAGTTAAGCAATCCTTTTGTGTGTGGGCCCACAAAAGTTTCCTAGTGAGATCTGAGCTTGCTTTACACAGCAGGGCTGCATTAGGGGATGGCTGGACCACGTGCATGGTCACCAGGTGTCTGGGATGGTCTGCACTTGGCTGTGCTGCGGGGAGGTCTTTTGTTCCACCCCCTGGCATTCCTTTAAAAGTCCTTTAGTAGAGACAGAAGGGGCTGGTGGGTTTTGACCCAGGCCCTCCCAAGGCTAACCTATGTTTCTATCTGTCTCTCTCCTCTATATTTCTATCTACACATTTCTCGTTTCTCCATGCTCAAGAGTGCCCTGGGGGGAAAAAGTGGGGGCAGGCCCCCTGCACTTTTGCATGGAAGGATCCAGCAAGAAGCTGTGCAAAAACAAGGAAGCCAGTTCCCATTAGGTTTTGATTCAGGAAACATGTCAGTCAAGAGCTTTCCAGCCATCTAGTCAACTATGAGAAACACAAGTTTGATTTTACAGTTCACCCGATTGTTCTAACAGCGCCGAACTGAGGAAGACAGGAAGCGAGGTGAAAGGAAGTAGGCTCAGATAAAGAAGAAGGGCACCCGGCTTCTTAATGGATGTGAAGTCAGCTCCCTGCGAGAGGTGGGGGTCTCTGGAGGGAGGAGGGAGGAGATGAGTTTGGCAAGGTAGTTACGGTTCAGGTCATGTAGGATCAGGCACGCCAGATACAGGATTTAGACTGTCTTGACGTAACTTGAATCAAGCGGTTGGCCCCATGTAGCATAGCTTCTGGGTAGAGATGGCTTCTGGAAGTGGGGAGCCCAGCTACCAGAAAGCAGTTTAGATCTCTACCTAGATCACTCTGAGAATGCTAAAAGGACCCAGTCACAACCCGAGGTAATGTTTCTCAGAAGCCCCCCTTTGTCTTTCCTGTCTCGCTACCCACAGTTCCTATGAGAGTCCGTATTGATCAATTCACCAGAGAAGTGCTGTGACCAGTGGCTCACAGGATCCTAACTTGAATTTCCCCAAGGAGCCATCACTCATTTGCTAATTCAGCATTCGTGGAAACGCTACAGAATACAACTTCCACATTTACTGAGGTCTGAATGTAGCAAGCATTCGATCGATAGGAACTCTGACTCCTCGGAACTGTCTCCAGGCTCAGCTGGGGAGGTGGTGCCCGTAATAAAAGGTGAACCCCTTAACAGCAGGCTTAAAAGAGTCTCAAAAGGACCTCACCCACAAAATTGCCTCGCCCTCACAGCCCAGTTTTGCTATGCTCAGATCTGCATATCCTAGTGGAAAGAAAGCACAAGGTAGCAAAGAACCCTCAGAGAGTTTTGTCTAGAAGGGGAAAGGTGAAAGGTAAAAGGTGAAAGAGTGGGAGATGGTAGCACTAGGTCATGATAAGGCGACTTCAGCTTGGTGGTCTGTAATTGAGAGAAAGCAAGCAGGTCCTGGTGGGCAGCCAGATAGCTGAGGGCTCCATGGTTACACTTCTCAATTCCACCAGACAGAGGAAACCAGAGGGGAAAAGTTTGAGGGGGGAGGGGCCGGGGAAGGGGGAAGAAGGAAGCCTTACTATGGGTAGACTAGGGAAGCATGGCAAATGGCCAGCCCCCTTCTACCCAGAGGCCCATCGCAAACCGTTGCTGGACCCTTTCCAGGGAGGTCCCAGCTCCTGCTCTTTTTTTCCATTTCTCATAGGTTTCTGTAGGAACAGCAGTGGGATTGTTTTTTCTTCACAAAGCAGAAACAAAACAATAGCAATTAAAAAGCCCAAGCACATTTGTGCCCCTAATCAGCTTTTTCTGGAATGCTATGTGGAAAATCAGGCTCCCAGAAAATCCAGAATGTTCCTGGAATGTTGTGTGGAAAAATTAATCTCCCAGAAACCAGTTCCAATCCTCAGCAGACATGCAGGAAGCTGACCTTGAGAGAGGCTTCCTAAGGGCATCCCACACTGGAGATGCCCTGCAGAGGGCCAGGGAGGAAAACCTTGGGGTGTATCTTACTTAGGGTTTTCATTGCTGTGAAGAGACACCATGATCACAGCAACTCTTTTTTTTTTTTTTTTTTTTGGTTTTTCGAGACAGGGTTTCTCTGTGTAGCTTTGCGCCTTTCCTGGAGCTCACTTGGTAGCCCAGGCTGGCCTCGAACTCACAGAGATCCGCCTGGCTCTGCCTCCCGAGTGCTGGGATTAAAGGCGTGCGCCACCAACGCCCGGCTCACAGCAACTCTTATAAAGAAAACATTTCATGGCGGTGGCTTGCTTACAGTTTCAGAGGTTCAGTCCATAATCATCATGACAGGGAGCATTACAGCATGCAGGCAGACGTGGTGCTGGTTACATCTTGGCTTGTAGGGAACAGGAAGTTGACTGATGCATTGGGTGGCTTCCTGAGCATAGGAAACCTCAAAGCCTGCTTCCACAGTGACACACTTCGTCCAACAAGGCCATACCCACTCCAACAAAGCTACACCTCCTTATAGTGCCACTCCCTATGAGATATTATGGGGGCCAATCACATTCAAACTACCACAGGGTATATGGAACAGAGAGTATAGCCAGGCCAACAATGAGGAAGTTTGGATAACACACCTCCACCTGTCTTGCTTCTTCTAAGAGCCAGATCCTGGGATCATGTTCCGGAGATTCTGATTAGCTGGGAAAGCTCTGAGGGGTCCTCTGAGTACAATTGTCTGGAGAGGAAAGGATGCTGTCACAAAGAGTGTTGCAGCTTCTCAGGCTGCAAGCTAGCCCTTAGCTGGGGCTGGCAGTTGGCTCCCTGCTGACAGCACATTACACACAGGTAAATCTAGGTGTTGATGTGGCCTGAGATCATGCAGTGGCCATTCTAGGCTCTCCCATCTGCTCTGTACTTCCCGGAGTTCATCTCATGAGTGTGGCAAGACAGAGCAAAGGTCTCTCAGAACAAATGTTCTATGGATCCTACAGGAATGATCTAATAACCCCTGTGGAGTACAAGGTAAGGCACTCAAGAGGCAAACTGAACCAACAACTGATGTTTGTACAGCGCCTTTTAAGGAGGGTGGACCCAGTTAGCCGCAAGAGGAGAGACAGTCATGGTGGGGACAGGAGTGAATTGCGCAGTGTGATGGTTAGGGCTGTCAACTCCATATAATCTAGAATCACCTGAAGATGTTCCTCTGAGCTTGCTTATGGAGGATTATCTTGATTACTGTTGTGGGATATTGGTACACTGTGTGAATATGTACTGCTGTGATTGGTTTAATAAAGAGCTGAATGGCCAATAGCTAGGCAGGAGAGGATAGGCAGGATTTCTGGGGAGATAGATGAAGAGGAGGAGGAATCTAGGCATGCAGATTTCACCAGCAGACTTGGAGCAAGTCGGACGTGCCATATTGAGGAAAGGTAAAAGCCACGTGGCAGAACATAGATGAATAGAAACAGGTTAATTTGTGTTATAAGAGCTAGTTGGGGACAAGCCTAAACTAAAGGCCAAGCTTTCGTAATAATAAGTCTCTGTGTCATTATTTGGGGGCTGGCAATCCAATGATAGTCCAACAAGAAAGCTTGCTATAGATTACACTAGCTGATGTGGGAGGACCTATCTTCACTGTGGGTGGGACCAGTTTCTGTGCAGAGGATGCTGGACTATGTAACATGAAGAAAGTGAGCTGAGCACTAGCATGCATTCATTGCTCTCTGTTGGTTGCGGGTGTGATGTGAGCAGTTGCTTCAACCTCCTGTTGTCTCACCTTCCCCGCTCTGATGAGCTGCACCTTGAACTGTGAGCCAGAATAAGCCCTTTCTCCATTAAGTTGCCTCTGTCAGAGTATTTTATCACAGCAACAGGATAGGAAGCTAAGACACTCAGGGAGGTTGAGGGATGGCACGCTTTCCTCTGCCTTCTTCCTGGGTGCGCCTCAAGCTTAGCTGACCTTTCCATGGCCATGAGGTGCCTAGCCTACAGCCATGTTTGTTACATAACCTTTAGATGGGAAGTGGACAGCCTCTTCTCTGCCCACTTCAGGGGGCTTTCTCTCTTCTTTGACATCAATGCAGGGTTTCTACAGGCAAGCCCAGCCCTGTGCATGGGTGGTCTACCTGCCCTGGCTTCTTTCTTCTAGACTGGAAGTGGGCTTTGCTGGATCTTGGATCTTTATTTTCTGTTGGTGCTAACCGCTCCTGGGTTTCTTGAACAGTTTTACACCATGACAAATCTTTTAAGATTCAATTGTCTTAGATTGAATTGTCAGGGATTCTACCCTGGCTACGAATTGTGGAAGCTTCTAGATATAATCCCCTGTTGGTTCTCCGGGGATATGCAGATATGAGCACAGGAAAATTGGGCTGGGAGAGCAAGGCATTTTTGTGGGTAGGAGATTCTGTAAACCTGGTGGCAGGGGGCCCACCATTTACTAAGGATACCACCTCCACCTCTGAGCCTGGAGACAATTCTGTGAAGCCAGTGTTTCTACTGGTTGAATCCTGATGAATTTGCAAATAGTGATGGCTCCTGGGGGAAATTCAGGTGCGGATCCCATGAACCACTGGTCCCATCACTTGTACTGCAAAGTTGACCAACGCACGATGCCTTCATGTTCTGTGTGAGTTTGGGTACATCTGTCAGATTTCCACCTCTCTGACACAACACTGAGATAATCAACTTGACTCACAGTTTCAGAGGTTTCGTTCGGTCCAGGGCTGTTTGCATTTGTGGCAGCTTAGTCTGTCGTGGTGGAGAAGTGAAAGAGAGAGAGGAAGGGCCAGGGTCCCAGTGTTGTCTTCTAGAGCATGCTCCCCAAGGACCTAACTTCCTCTCCTCAGGTCCCAGAACTTATAGGTTCTACCACCTCCTAGTAGTATTGCTGGCTGGGACTAATCCTTCACCTTATGTGTCTTTGGGGGACATTTAAGATCCAAACCATAACACTACCTCATTTAGTATATGCGCTGACTCACTCACACCAAGCTTGCAGCCAGTGGCACAGCACCGTATGCCCGAATGGAGCGTGCCCAGGACACCACTTCTCTGCAAGCACATCTCAGCCTTGGGAATAGAAAAGATCCCTTCAGCACTACACTCGGGGCCCATTTAAAACAGAAAAATAGCCCCCCAAAGGCACAAAAATACAAATGTGCTAAATAGACCACAAAGAAGACCAGGCTTGCAGTAAGAGGGCTGAAGCCTGAGAGTAGAGCGTCACCCTCCGGCTCTCGCTCAGCAGGAAATGCGCACATCTCACTACAGAACCTGCACTGTTCTGCACATGCCCTGAACACTGACTCTGGGGTTGGGGCAAAGTTTAGTGATTATCAGATTTGAGGCTGACAAGGAATGAAGTTGTATTTTCTCTGCCAGGGGATGTCTGGGGAGGTGAGGAGTGATGCCATCCTTGGCCTTGCAGAGTCTGCCTCTGACTGTCTTGGAGCTGCTCAGGATGTAAGGCTTTCGGACAGCTCTCTGCCCCTATAGCTTGGGTTCCAAATGAAACATTTCCATGGGTCCAGCTCCTTGGCGGGTGGAGGAATGACCTTCAGCAAGGTTCACCTCAGTACTTGAGGCACAGAACATTGGTGGTGGCTGTGTTTGTATTGTGAGAAGAACGGCCCCTTGTACTTTGGTTCTTTTCGAACAGTTGCTAATAATTTTGCACTCAATTTCCATTTAAATGGAAACATTAACCTCTGGGTCCTGCAGAGGAGCCTAGAAGGGGTTTGTAAGTACAGCTCTTATCTCCATGGCTCAGAATGTCCCGGGAGTCAATGCAAACATACTTCTAAATCACTCTTCTCCTAGACAGATGGGGGTCTCATTTCTGTCTCCAAAGACCCTTGTCTTTATCCTTAAGAATAAGGTTCACTTTCTCATTTTTCTCAACTGCTCCAATGTCAGGAAGTTCTTCCTTAAGTCTAACCTGCAGTCTTTCCAGTTGCTCATAAGCCTTTTTTTTTCCTGCCTCATTTGCTGAGGAAGAAAACGAAATCTAGCACCTGAGGTGAGAGCTGAGGCTCCAGTGAATGGCTGGAACAAAGTCCATGTCATTGAAAATGATATTTTTGTTGACAACAAGAAGTCACATGATACCATGTAAAACAAACAAACAAAAAACAAAACATTTTTTCATATTGTTATTCCTCCGTTTTACTCTACCATTTCTCTGATGATGAATAAATCCCAGTTAGCCAGATTCTGTTGGTGTGGAAACAGCTTGGAAGTTCATCTTGACTGTCAGCTTGACAGGACTTAGAAGCACCAGGAGACCTTTGGGTGGGGCTTTGAGGGCATTTCTAGAGAGTTTTAATTGAGGAGAAAAGGTCCACTCTGAGTGTGGCCGGCACCATTTTTTGGACTGCGACCCAGGGCTAAATGCAAAGGAGAAAGCCAGTGTGTGTGTCAGTCACCATTCCTCTCTGCTTCCTGACTGCAGATGTGGTGTGGTCAGCTACCTCACACTCCTGCCGCCATCTCTTCCCCACCACAGTGGACTCGGGGCTCAAGCCATAAGCCCAAATAAACCCATTCTTGCTTTCTTTTTCTGGGCAATGAGAAAAGTAACTAATGTACTGGGCAGTAAAGTTACCCCAGATCAATTAGGAACTGATAGGGACAGGGCCCTGGAGCTGTTGGCCTTTTCTCAGCAATGAGCAGGTAGTTCCAGCAGCTTCAATGTTGGTGATGATGGTAATGGTGGTGGTGGTGGTGATGGTGATGGTGATGGTGATGGTGGTGGTAGTGATGATGGTGATGATGGTGATGGTGGTGAAGATGGTGATGGTGGTAGTGATGATGGTGATGGTGGTGATGATGGTGATGATGATGGTGATGGTGGTGATGGTGATGATAGTGATGGTGGTGATGATGATGGTGATGGTGGTGATTGTGGTGATGATGATGGTGGTGATGGTAGTGGTGGTGATGATGATGGTGATGATGGTGGTGATGGTGGTGGTGGTGATGATGGTGATGGTGGTGATGATGGTGGTGGTGGTGGTGGTGGTAATGATGTTGCTTAGAATTTAGCTACTTAGAATGGAGCCCAAATCTCCATTTCTTATTTGAAGATTTCAATTTTCACAGCCTCTGCTAAGCCCTCAAAGATGGCAGAAAAGGCAGGTTGGCTCATGTTGCTTCTTAAGTCCTAAGCTCTCCCTTACTTTTGCTCTCCAGAATTGGAGATAAATCTCCACCTAGGCAAAGTACAAGCTGAGGTGGACAGCTAGGAAGTAACTTCTTCCTGATGCTCACACATAGGTGGGCAGCTGGGGCTGCACAGAAAGACCGGGTCGGGAGAGCATACCATCGAGTAAGTGGGGACCCTTAGGGGCTGTGTCCAACTAGAGGGGTTCTCTTCGTCATTTGTTGGTTTGGGTGTCTTCCTCTCTTTGCACAAAGGTACTTTGTAGTCTAAATCTGCACACACACACACACACATACACACCCCCGAGAGCATATTCATGGTCACACATTCACAAGTACACAGTGAGGGTGAAAAGCCAGGTTAGCTTCCACTGACTAGTCTGCAGTGCCTTCCTCTCTCCAGCATCTGAGTCCTACAAGGAGAGAGGAGACAGGTGTCTGTGTGTGTGGGAGGGGGGTTGGGGAGTGGGGGTGCGTGTGAGTGTGTAGATGAGGAAGAAGACTGAGGGCATAGGCAGAGCGGCTGTTACCTTCCCGGAGCACTGTGGCCTTCCTGTTTCCAACATCCCAGGCACCCTCTCCCACCTCTTCCCCCTGCACTCCCAGCATGATGGAAACAAGGGTTTCTTTGGTCAGCTTCCCCTTTGCAGGAGGCTCATATTCTCTCTCTCTCTCTCTCTCTCTCTCTCTCTCTCTCTCTCTCTCTCTCTCCCTCCCTCTCTCTTCACTTTCTGTCTGGATTCTAAAAATAGTTCCAATTAGAGAAGTCTGCCCATCATCCCTGGACTTTCTTTTTCTCATCTTCATTTAAATTCTGTTGGTTTTATCTCCTGTAATTTCTGGCTGAGCTAGAGGAGCCTCTGCAGATGGTGAGAAAATGGGTGACTCTCTCTCTCTCTCTCTCTCTCTCTCTCTCTCTCTCTCTCTCTCTCATTCGTGTATACATTTGTGCACATTAACAGATGCATCTATGAATGTATGTTTACATGTGGTTATGTACACAGAATGTGCACATACATACCCATGTAAGTGTGTGTAGGTGTCCTTATGCTTACATGTGCCTGAGCAGATATGTCTGCATGTGTGATATGTGTATCTGTTTATTCTTGTGTAGATGTATACATTCCTGTTGCATAGGCTTAGTATACACATATACCTTGTGTTTTGCAGTACTCTTACCAATTTGTGCAGTGAATTTTGAGAACAGAGAAGGCATGAAAGAGTGTGGGCCAGGTGTCTACACCTTTGCCCTAGTGATCTTTCCGGCATCTCTGGATGCAGAGGGTCCTACTTCTAGGTGGGATGACTATGTCAGCTTTGCTCTCCAGCCTTCTCTGTGGGCTTCTACTACCAGGGACCAACTGATGATCACAGCAGTAGGCCTCTTGCACTTCCTTTTCTAGTGGTAGGGAAGCAGGGTTGAGGGAAGGCAGGCCACGGTGTTTACATCTTACCTCACTCCCTCAGTGCACCATGGCGGTCACATCCTCGATACTTTTCATCTTGACATCTTTTCAAGGTGGCCTTCTCTAGCAGCTGTTGCTTCTGGGCTTTGGTCACTGTCCCTTCCTCTGTCCCTCTGGGTCACTGCATTCACCCTTGCCCCATGTGCCCCACCCATGTGCTTGTAAACAGTCTTGGTTAATCTTCCTCTAATAACCTGAACGTGAATGTGCCATGTGTTTTCTTTTGGCACCCTGACTGGAAAAGCAAGCCATTTCACTTCTAATTTTTGTGGAAAATATCCTCCTCCTTTTCTGGATTACATGTCATAGCATCTTCAGAATGAATGACAATTAAGATTACTGTCCCCATATAACTCCATTCCCGGTCTTAGGTGGGGACAGTAATCTTAATTGTCATTTTACTACACCATAAGACCAAAGGGGCCCTTAGAAGGGGCCTCATCATCACAGTCATTTTATATTACTTTGGGTAGGCCATGGTGCTCAGATGTTTTGTCAATCACTAACATCAATGTTATTGTGAAAGCAGCTTTCAGATGTGACATTTAAACTATTTGACAGTGTGCCTGGGTCCTCTTTAATAACTGAAAACCTTAAGGACAAAGGCTAGTGTTTTCAAAAGTGGCAACTAGACCTCAGGACTGCAACATGGATACTCTTTCTGTTTTTCAGCCTGCTGCTGCTCTGAGCAATGTGGGCTTGAACAGAGCTTCTAATCTGTACTCGGGTCTCCATGTACAAGGCAGTACAAGCTCCCATCTCCTGATTTGGGGTTTTCTCTTTTGTTGTATACAAAGGGAACTCAACAGTGTTGAAAAAAAAAATCTCCATTTGAGTCTTAGCAAATATCAAGTGATAAAAATCTACTAGCCTTCTTCAGTAGGCAAAGGGGCTCACTGACTCCTGATCAGAGAATAATTGAGAACTAGAGGAAGAGAAGGTTCATGGCAGAGTGGTCTATCCATCTTTGTAGCCCGAGTGAGCTCGGGAAATTCAAACCCCAGGGAAGACTATGGGGCTGCTGACCTTACGGTGGCTTGCTTTGACAAGCTCATGCTTAACTCCAGCCTTCATCTTGTCTGGTTCTCTCCTACTCAGTGAATGGTTCTCAAAGAGCCAAGGGGAGTGTCTTCATTGAGATTTTATTGCTGTGAAGAGACACTGTGACCACAGCAACTCTTATAAAGGAAACATTTAATTGGGGTAGCATGCAGTTCAGAGGTTCAGTCCATTATCATCATAGCAGGTCATGGCAGCATATAGGCAGACATGGTGCTGGAGAAGCAGCTGAGAGTTCCACATCTTGATCTGTAAGCTGCAGAAGGAAACTGTGTGTCCCATTGGCCAGGCTTGAGCTTATAAGACCTCAAAGCCCACCCCCACAGTGACACACTTCCTCCAACAAGGCCACACCTCCTAATAGCACTGCTCTCTATGGGCCAAGCATTCAAACACACGAGTCCATGTGGGCCATTCCTATCCAGACCACCACAGGGAGAATCCAGTAGGCTTGAGACTCAGCCCTTGGTCAGCTGAGGCTGAGAAACATCTCCATGAAAGGTGCTTCTTGTGGTCTGATAGCATCAACTTGAGCTGGATCAGAGTTTGTGGACATCCAGCAAGCACCTAGAATAGTGTAAGTAGCTTGGTTAGTGTTCACTGAGTGACTGCTGAATGTTCAAGCTTTGGGGAGGAGAGTGGGAGGAAGGGGGCCACATCAGCCACTTGTACCCCATGTGGCCTGGTCTACACTTCCATTGCCCTCTTTCATCCGTGATGAATTTGACTTGAGAACACTGCCTACACGGATTTGACCCATGACATTTTACTTTCTTTCCCCTCCCTTGGGAAAAGAGCAAAACACTAAGATCATAAATTACCTCAAAGAATCTATCTTCCTGTCTACATTGTACAAGGTAAATATCAGCAACATTCAATGGAACACATGAAGGAAAGAATGGATGAGGAAGAAAGAACCTTGTCAGTTCTGCAGCCCAGGAGCATTAAAAGCTTCTTCTGTAAGCACTATAATACTCTTATCAAACCAGAGCTCTGTGGAAATCCTGGAGCACAAAATCAGCAAACCTGCAGGTACTCTGCTCCAGAGGGGCAGGAGGAGACATGATCTGGGGGCATTCCCAGCTCTGAGCCTTTTTCCATAGACCTCTCCACTCCCCTTCCCTCTAATTAGCTAACAAATGTATCTGGGGTCAGGGAGGTGTGTTTTGCAACATTTTTGGGTTGTTCATTGATTTCAAGCTGCTGGTGTGTCCTCAAGGTAAACCTGGGCCTATTGCTCAGACTAATGCATCCTAACATGATGTTGTCACCATACACCTAACATCGATGTGAAAAACCCTCAATAACATAGATAAGAATACAATATAGAAAAATAACTGAAAGATAAATTCTGAATACTCATGCCTTTATTGTTAAAATATAATCTATGTAAGATCCCCATCACTTACTTTTTTACTAATGGTTTCAAATAATGGGGGAGCACGGTTTCCAATGCAATGGTGATGGGGTTTGCAGATACCCTGCCAGCTTCTCTAGTGTATCACCGCTGCTAGAACACCTCCTTTGAAACCTAGGGCAGCAAAGGACATACTTTGTCCAGTAAGTTTGTAATTTCTGTCTTTCTAGAAGAGAACTGAGAGATTTTGAATGACTCCCTCAAAGTTGTAGTGCTGGAGTGCAGAGTGGACTCTCTTCCCCTGTGGTCTAGAACATGGCCACCCTCAGAGACACACAACCAACCTTCATTCCACAACTTCCTTTGTGCCCAGGTAACCTACTTAACTGTACTCTGCAAATGGAATGTAGATTTAAATGATGTGACCACTTCTAGACCTGCCTAGCTTTATATATTCGACATGATTGAGTACAGTCTCTTCTGCCATTCCCAGCCCTATGGCAGGAAGTGAGTGTCTATGGGACCATAGAAGTTGGAGGAGTCACATATAAGAAGGAACAGAGTTATCTGAGCTATCACATAAGAGACAACTGAGACATCATCTGAGCAGAAATTCCCATACTGGAGTTTTGAAAAGGGAAGTATGCTATTTTTGTATTATCATTGAATCTGGGATTGGATGTTATAGCGCCTAACTGCTTACACTGGACAGTATATATTGGAAGTAAATGGTGCAAAACAGTGCTGCTTATTCACAGGGTGGTGGTGGGGGTGGCAGGTCATAAGTTATTGCCGGTCCTGCCCGACTATTGAACAGTCTTGAATGGAGGAGTGAGGATTAAGAAATAACAGATAGGAAAAATAAAGATGTAGATAACATAAAAGAAAAAGACAGAGACACAGAATAGCATCAGGAGGGCTCTGAGTCAATACCACAGTCGCCCCGAGTTTTATTTCAGGGCCTTTTTATACCCAAAGCAAGGGGGGCAAAAGACTTCCCCCTCTCACAGACACCATGGTTCAAGCTACAAACAAGTGTAAACATCTCCTTAGTACTCAAGACATCACACCTTTGGCAAAACATCCGTTATCCAGCCTTAAAGAGCAAAGAGAACCTTGAACTCTCTGACCTTGAGTCAAGATGGAATCAAGCCACAACCTGGAGTCCCTTTGGCGGCTCCCACAAATTATCCAGCCAGAGGAAGGGCTGGTGACCTTTGACAGCAGAGTGCAGGGAAGTAATTGGGCTAAGTGAATCTGCAGGGTTCTGGCCATGGTGTGACTATGGACGTGACTGATAATAATGAGATGAACACTGATACCTGGTTTCATTAGAACTCCTGGGGTGCAAGTAATGGGTCACACAGACACAGACACAGACACAGACACAGACACACAGACACACAGACACACACACAGACAGACAGACAGACAGACAGACAGACACACACACACACAAAACCTCTTAGGTGCTAGAGGACACAGCATGAGCTAACTGAAGCTCAGAAAAGGGACTTTTTACACAGAATATCTTATGGAGGTCAAGGTTGTGAGGGTACCTTTCAAAGGGCCTGGAGTTACAGGGCCCTGTCACCATCTCTTGTTTCTGTACCCCTCTTTATATCTGCTTTGTGACAGGTGTTGACAAAAGAAACCACTCTAACCTCAGAGGAACAAAAGAGATGGTTTACTCCCAAGACACAGTTCAGGTATTTCCCAAATACCATGCTCCAGTGAAACAGCACTTCAGTGAAATTTTTATAGAGACAGAACCAAGACGGTCATAGGTCAACATACTTTTCAAATACATGGGTGGATATATCCCACAGGGAAACCAGGGAACATTTTGCTGTAGGCCTCAGATGCTGTCTGATAGCATTCTTCACCTTTTGATTTGTAGAAAGTGGGGGTCTGTTTGTATATGTCAAAGGATTTACCTGATGAGCCCAAGGACAAACAACTATGAAAGCAGCTAAAGATATCCCATGATAGTTCCACTCCCGACTGGCAACACTCCAACTTCCCCACATCACTGGAGTACCAACAAGCCAATCAGACTTTGTAGACACAGCTCCTTTCCAGGCGTTTTTTGTTCGGACAGATCACCATGGTCTGAGATAGTGGGTGAAAGGTAATCATTTCCCAGTTCCTGGGATTCACTGTGACAAGCCCAGCTGCAGAGGCTGAGATGGCTCTCTCCTTATCCTAGTTGTACCCAGACCAAATCAGCAATCCTTGGATTATAACACTGAAGTTCAAAGGACAGGCCTAACTGTCTTTGCTTATGTAGGCGTTCACCCTTGTCTGTGACTAGAGGGAAAGCTATACTATAGGAGTTTGGCTGCCAGGGACCTTCCCTTCAGACAGTTGGAGGTCATCCTCTGGGAAAGCAAGGTGATAACTGACCCTCAGGCTCCTGGACACTTGCCCCAAGGACAAAGAACCCATGAGACCCAGGTAAGAAGGGTGTGTATATACATGCTTAATTTTCCTCTTAGCCCACTAATTAGGCAACTCACTTCAGTTTCCCGAGAAGTAAAGATAGGCAAGACAGAGGGTCGGGGTTACGCTGGGACTCTTCCTCTTTCTAGTTGGACCTTAGTGAGGGCAACAGGTAAGTTCTGCCTCCTAAAAAAATGTGGAACGTGGCAGCTCAGTGCTTGATGGTTAGCTGGGTCAGGCCATTTCTGTAGCAAGAGTTTTCCTGCCGGGCCCACAGTCAGGACAAATCTCTCTCACCTGCCAGTCCCGCAGCCGCTCAGACCCAACCAAGTAAACACAGAGACTTATATTACTTACAAACTGTATGGCCGTGGCAGGCTTCTTGCTAACTGTCCTTATATCTTAAATTAATCCATTTCTATAAATCTATACCTTGCCACATGGCTTGTGGCTTACTGGCATCTTCACATGCTGTTTTTCATGGTGGCGGCTGGCAGTGTCTCTGCTCAGCCTTCTACTTCCCAGAATTCTCTCCTCCTTGTCCCGCCTATACTTCTTCCTGCCTGACCACTGACCAATCAGTGTTTTATTTGTTGACCAATAAGCAACATGTTTGACATACAGACCATCCCACAGCACATTTCTTCCTCCACTTTCCCCGACTCCCACGTTCTTCCTAACTCTTATTTTCCTGTCTCTGATAAGAATAGTGCCATATGGAGTCATATTAGTGCCTGAGGCAAAAAGAGAAACAAAACCCAAAACTCAAAAACAAAACATAATACTGGCCCCATCTTTGTTTTGCATGAATTGTGTGTACTAATTTTGACTTTTAAGGTATTGCATATTCTAATGTTTATTCTTGGTTTATGATTTGGGCATCCTCCTATCTGAAGCAATTGGCTTCACTGTCCTTGGTACTGGCCTTCTCTGATAGAGGCAGTTCAAAAGATTTTAGAGGTATATTTCCTTCCTGAGCAGCAGGCTCTTCCTGGTTCCGGGGTTAAGATTAAATTGAAAGCCGTTTTGAAAGATGAAAAGAATTTTTCCACTAAGGCTTATGCATTCAGAGGTCATGGCTGAAGAGTTATCTAAGAAACTAGTAACTGATGTTGCTTCTGAGGAGTGAAATGGGTTTCAGAGGGAGGAAGGGAGGAAGATTCACCTTAGCAATATTTGAAACTAATTAACTAGTTAATCCTTTGCAATGCTGGGTTCAAACCCAAGGTGTTACACATGCTGCACCAGCTCTCTACTGCTCAGCTACACTCCCAATACACTCTTATTTTCTTAAAAAAATTAAGGAATAAAACTGCCTATTTACAGATGTGTTACTTCACTATTGAAAAATCTGAAAATACAGATAAAGTAGGAAGCAGAAACAACACACATTCATAATCTTACCATTCTGTTAAAACCTGAGTATTTATCTTGTTCTAATCACATATGTAGATTTCACAAGCATAGCATGTATGCAAACAGTGTTTTATGGCCTTTTCACGTTTGAAAAATTGTGAGCCAATTTCTAAGAGAATACATTTATTATTTCTCAATAACATTATCTTTAGTGGTTGCCTACCACCCTATTTTGTGGATGTATACAAGGTACTGGTCTATCCTAATGTCCAGTTCTTAGTGATGCTAAGACAGAGGCGTGGCCTTGCCCTCTTTGGCTGTGCCATTGTTTTACTAGAATGAATTAGTGGATCAGTGAATGCTGGACCCAAGGGAACACACACACACACACACACACACACACACACACACACACACACACACACGGCCTTTTTTCTTTTTAAATACACACTGTCAAGGTAACTTTAAAAAGTCTATGCCGGTTTATACTCCCAGTGTGTGTCTGAGTTGTAGCTAGAAGATTTCCTGCGTCCCAGCTTGCCAGTGGTCAGGACAAATCTCTCTCACCCGCCAGTCCCACAGCCGCTCGGACCCATGTAAACACATAGAGGCTTATATTAATTAAACTGTTTGGCCATTAGCTCAGGCCTACCACTGACTAGCTCTTACATTTAAGCTAACACATAATTCTTATTTATGTTTAGCCATGTGGCTTGGTACCTTTCCCCAGTTCTGCTTTCACATCTTGCTTCCTCTGTGTCTGGCTGGTGACTCCTGACTCAGCCTTCCTGTTCCCAGAATTCTCCTCTCTCTTTGTCCCGCCTATACGTCCTGCCTGGCTACTGGCCAATCAGCACTTTATTTATTAACCAATCAGAGCAACACATTCACAGCATACAGAGTGATATACATAGCACTGAGTCCTAGTGCTAATTTTAAAACTTAATCTTGGTGAGTTAAAGAGAAAATGAGGCAGATACAGACAAGCTCACACAACCAGAAAAGGACTGTAATGTTCTCGTATTATGGAAAAACAATCATGTTTCTCTTAATACCTGTCCTGAGACATTGGAAACATCATGGATGAGCACCCCTAAGCTGAAACTTGGGCTACAAATCCAGGAACCCAGAAGTGAAATTACAAAGACGACAGTGACCCCTTTCATCTACCTTTGGCAGTGCTGATATTGAGCTCAGATGGACAGAGTGAACCAACAGCTCTGTCTTAGGTATTTTTCATGTTGCTATGATAAAATATCCTGAAAAAGCAACTTACAGGGGTAAGGGCTTCTTTCGGCCCACACTTTGGGGGTACAGTTTACCATGGTGGGAAAGGTGTGACAGCAGCAGCTTGGGACATCTGGTCAACTTGTATCAAAGGAAGTAGAGAATGATGAAATTTGGATACTCAGCTACCTTTCTCCTTTTTATGCACTCCAGGACCCAAGCCTAGGGAATGGCTATGCCTATTGTTAGGGTGGACCTTCTCATTTTAATTAACACAGTATAAACACTCAGGCAAGCCCAGACCTAATCTAAACAACCCTTCATGGGTGTAACCTGGAGGCTTTTATCCTAGGGGATTCTAGACCGTCAATAGCAATGATCAAAAACCCTTCCCTATGTATACTACATATTATCTATTAAGTTTGGTCTAGATTCGGCCCTTCTCAACACTTTTAACCACTCACCATCTTTGGCTCCCCTTAAGGATCATGTAGAAAACACAAATGATCAAGTAATGTTTCTTTTTTTAATATTTTTTTAAATGGTGTTTGAGGAAGGCATTCTTTCCAAAGCTTCATACCCACTGCTCTCAAGTGTCAGTGGTAAACTCCACAAATGATCATCATCTTTATTGTGAACCCACAGCTGAGGAAGAGCCCTTTCAGACTCTCTTGCCTTTTTTTCTCAAAGATTCTCAGGATTCAGCGTCCAGCTTGCTCTTTGTCCGTATTCATGACTCCTGAGGTTTTCTTTCTCTGAGGAGAGAATGATTTTTAGGCCTCTCATAACTGTTTTGTGATTCTCCTGATTTGGGGGTGAGGAGAGCAAGGCAGAGGTTTTACCTTGAGTGTTCTCCACAGGGGACTCTTTCCTTTGGGAAAAGACAGGAATGAAGGCTTTCCCACTGTCCACTTTGAATAAGGGTGCTGGGGGAATGTGATGGTCAACTTGGTTGGACTGAGAAACACCTAGATTAAGAAAGCTCAGAACTGATTAGATCATGAGAACTCTGACCTAATGAACACATTAATCCCTTGATGGATTCATAATATGATATTATAGGGAAGTGATGAAAGGCAGGAGGTAGGGCCTTGTTCCAGGAAGCTAATCACTGGGAGGAGGGTTTTATTGTGAGTGGGGGGTCTATATCTCACCCTATCCCTTCTCTGTGTCCCCGTTTGTGCCCTAGAAACTGTGTGGCGGGCTGCTGCTCTCTGCTGAAGTCTGTCCACCCTGGTGGACTGACATTTCTAGAACAGTGAGCCAATAGAAAGCCTCCCTTCCTCAGGTTACACCAGCTGTTCCATCACAGTAACAGGAAAAGCAACTACTATGGGTACTTGAGGTCAAAACAGTTCTGCATGGCCCGTATCACCCAGCACGAGCATGTTTGAGTTTACTGCGTATCCTCAGAAGTAAACAGTAACTGGGGTTCATGGAAGGGACTTGACAAAAAGTCTCCGGTGCTGTTTATCCTCAGATTGCTTGACTCAGTTGGTGGTACACCAGGCCCTGCAGAGCAAGAGCTGTGTATTTCATGCTTCTCCTTTGACTTCCTACACCCTCTTGCCTCAGGTCTATTACAAGCCTGATCTGGGCCTAGAAGAGAAAATGGAGACTGGGGATGAATGCTTTTTCTATCTCTTCCTTCTGTTCACACACAAGTACAATAAAAGGCATCTTTTCTGTTTTTAATTGCTTCGTGTTACAGGGTGTTGAACTCAGATAAGCCATTTGAGTGGACGAAGGAGAATAGAAATTGATTGGGAATGATTGACGTTAGTCCCCTGGTATCATTTTCCAGTGTCTTCTGATTGTCCCTGGGAGGAGGATGTATCTTTCTGGCTCCTTATTACCTCACTGTTTCTCAAGCACATACTTATCTTCCACTTTGGGAGATGTTGAAATCATCAGCTGATAGAAAGAAAGGAGTTGGGTAATAAAACCAATAAACAGGGTAAAAAGACTTGGGCAATTCTCAAATGTTCTCATTCAATCTATATAGAAATGTAAATGGATTCACACTGTTGTTGTTTTCTTTTGGCCAAGTCCTTTTTGTGAGGAACCTTTGTCCTCTCCTTTCCTAGGTCAGGATCTCCCACCTACCTCTGACCCTGCTCCTTACTCTTACAGCTCTGGAAATCCATGCTGGATGGTTTAGAAATATAGTTTCCTCAAGCAAAAAATAAGCAATGTAGGGTACCCACCCTAGTATTTGGAAAGCATTAAGTTAATGGATAGAATTTCCTCCACTTTACATTTTAGTCTCTTAAGCCTTTGATACTAGCTACTCCATTTATCTGAACTAGTTTTAGATGGTGTCTGGTACTACAAACATTTTATGTTGGGCCAGATTGCATTTCATAGGTCCATATCTCATGAGGCTTCACGAGAAGCAAAGCCATAAAGGACATGCTCAAGTAAGACAGGGATAGATCATGTGTGGGTTCTTAACAGAGTGACGCATTCTGTCTTGGGAAGATGGTTGCCTGTGATAAGGATATACTTAAACAAACTTCCCACTTCCTCTAATCAAGCATAAGCATACTTGCAGAAAGATAATCCTTTCAGTATTACTCTCTCTGTCCCCCGACTGTCTCCCATTCAGCCATGTATTCTTTTGTTCCTCACTGGTCCTGCTCATGCTATCAGGAGCAAACTTTGGACTCTCAATCACTACCTATGACAGCATTTCCCAAGTCTAGATTTCTAATGTTTTGTTTTCTAACCTACCTATTGCTCTGTGTGTCTTGTCCACTCACCTCTTCTCTTATTCATCTTCAGATTCAGGGCTAGAAAGACAGCTCAGTGGTTAAGAATGCACACTGCTCTTGCAGAGGCCTGAGTTCAGTTCCCAGGACCCATGTTTGGTGGCTCACAACTGCCAGTAACTCCAGATCCTGGGAATCTGATGCCCTCATCTGTTGTGGGATATTTTGATTGCACTCTGACACTCTCAAGACTGCCAATAAAGTTTACCTTGCATCAGAGGGTAGAGCTGGCTACTGTCTGATCAAATAAGCCATAGAGGTTTTGGAGGACCTAGGACATCTAGAGATACACAGGAAGTAGTAGGGAGGGGCTTGAAGAGATTCTTGGCCCTTTTGGATCAAAGAAGGAGAGAGAGAGGAGGTCACTGGTCACTTCTCTGATAAATCAGGTTCTTACTCTGACTCCTGAGTTTTTATTGATAAAATGAATAATTAGATTAAACTCTTCACTCTTCTGGCCTCCATGGGTGCTTTCATTCATGTGTTCACAACTTATGTGCACACACACACACACACACACACACACACACACACACACAAATAAAAATTAAACAATTTTTTAAAAATATATCTTCAGATTCACAGAGTCACTTTGGTAAGGTTTGGACATGACTGTCCCCTTGACCTCATGGAGGAGTTCAAGGCCTAAAGTATATGCTAATGGTAACAAGTTGATAGAAAGTTAGTCTCACTGTGATGTTTAGGGGTAAAGCCTTTGGGAAGTGATTAGATTATGTCAGCTCACGACTGTAGATTATCCATGATTAAATCCTTATGACATTAAAAGAGGGAGAAGGGCCCATGTTGCCATGGAGATATACATATGGTCCTGCCTTGATGTGCAAAGCTTAGGCCATATTGCTTAGCCTCCAACACTACGTGCTAAGTAAATCTGTTCTCTTGATAAGGCAGCATGCCTTGGATATTTTGTTGAAAACCTTATTGATATAACCACCCTTTGTTCTCACCCATTTTCTATCAACACCCACTTAGCTTTATTTCTCCCCTTGGCCAGCCTAAATTCTACCATCTACCATCAGTAATCCTTTTCACTCCTTCATTCTCCCACATCCCAGCTTGTTTTGCAAAACTCCTCTGTTGGCTGATGTGTTTCCACCAAAAGCCATGCAGATGTCTATGGTCTGTGATGCCCCCTTTGGCCATGTTCATGTCACAGCACCATGCTGAGTTGGCCCCACCCCTCACCCATGGCTGGAGAACTGCCCCCTCCTCTTGTGGTGTGGCCATGGGTGAGTTGACCCCATCCCTCATGGCATTGGTGTGGGAGAGTTGGTCTTGCCTCTCACTCAGGGGTGAAGGCAGTGACATGGGTGTAGGAGAGCTGGCTCTCCTCTTTGCCAGCCACTACATGGCGGGGGATGGGGGGCAGGCAGCAGTAGGGATCCAGACTGACCAACTCAGCTACCACCCAGGCCCAGATTCAGGATCCTGAGTTGACCCACCCCAACTCCTACCCCATCTGTGACCTGCCAGAGCACGTGAAGGGGCCGGTCCTGTGGAACCATAGCCGCAGGATCTCCAGTGAGGGTCAAGTATCAGTGATATAGCAGACACCAGAGGCCATGAATTAGACCAGCGACTCATTGTTATGAAAGCTGTTTGGGCAAAAGGGTCTACTGTGTGACACACCGCAGCACCCAATGCCACTATGCCAGACAAATACATGACAGAAAGGTCAGAAAAGATGCAGGAGCAGAGCGGTACTAGTCAGTACAGCGACAGCTGTGGCTGGTATGAGAGAAGGCTGCAATTGACCGAGGAGCAGGTCATTCACTGCCTGGAGGGGTCGGTGAGATGTGTCTCTAAAAAAAAAACTTAATGTTTTAATTTTCTTTTGGGGGGTAGGTTACAAGGGTGGAGGGCAGAAGGACTGGGAAATGAATGAGATTGGGGTGTATGATGTGAAATTCCCAAAGAATCAATAAAAAATCACCTTAAAAACAAACAAACAAAGTAAACTAGAAAAGAGAAATGCAAGCACACAAGAATCAGTAAGGGAATGTGGTAGAAAGAGAAAGAGGAATTCCCAGACTGAGTGTGAAGGGTAATGACAGAGCCTAAGCTTGTTTACTGTTCTTGTTGATGCTAGTTAAGAATGCACACCCTCACGCTTTGTTGCAGGAGTAGTCACAAAATAGAGGATGTAGGTATCATGCTGCTTTTCTAGGGGTTGAAGAAAACCCTAAATTTTAAAATGGATCTCATCTCAAGGATTTGAGTCAGACTGTGGACCTTTCTAAATGTTTCTGTAGGTACATTTATGTAGATGTCTACAAAAGTGCTACCATATTGCATAGATAGTCTTAATAAAACATGTTTATGGTTGAATACTATTTGCCTAATATTTCATAATTGAAAACAAAACAAAACTCCTCTGTTGGGTCTCTCAGTGATTCTTTCTTCTCTGTGTTGCTCCTGAGCAGCTGAACATCGTCAGGGGGAGAAATTCCTAGGAGAAACTCCTTTTTTTTGTTTTTGTTTTTGTTTTTGTTTTTGTTTTTGTTTTTGTTTTTGGTTTTTCGAGACAGGGTTTCTCTGTGTAGCTTTGCGCCTTTCCTGGAGCTCACTTGGTAGCCCAGGCTGGCCTCGAACTCACAGAGATCCGCCTGGCTCTGCCTCCCGAGTGCTGGGATTAAAGGCGTGTGCCACCAACGCCCGGCTGAGAAACTCCTTTTTAAATTAATTATGGTGATGATACATTCCAGAATGTCACCTGTCACTTCCTGGTAGCTCTCCCATGTTCTACTTCGATGGCTCTTCAATCATTTCCCATCTTCTCCTCTCTCTCTAAGCTCCCCACCCTCACTCAATCAGTTGATGGCCTCCATCTTCTTCAAGAACAGAAGCTATTTGGTACTCACACCCCACTGAAGCTACCAGTCTGTTGGCATTAGCAACCATCCCTCCCTTCCTCCTTCTCTCCCTTCTTCCCTCTCTCCCAGTCTACCTCTCTCCCTCCCTCCCTCTGTCATCACCCCCTCCCTTCCATCCTGTTACAATGGAGAAAGACTTTTCTCTTGTGTGTGAACAGACAGTTCTTACTAGGTGCTCTAGTTACAACCCCTGTCACATCTCAAAGGCTGTGTCTGTCTCAGGTCTGTCAGTTACTTTGACCCCACTACGACCACGTACTTGTTAGAAAGCAATGAAGGAAAGAAAGCTTTGCTGTGGCTTATGGTTTCAGGGGCACATGGAGAGGAAGGGGAGTGTGTGTGTGTGTGTGTGTGTGTGTGTGTGTGTGTGTGTGTGTGGTGGGGGTGGCTGGTCATGTCACAGGCAAGAGTAGGGGAGGCTGATGTTCAGCTGACTTTCTCCTTTTCCCTTCTCATCCTGTCCAGTGCTCTATCCTCTGTCCCAGACCATCCTCACCACATTTTGGGCGAACCTTCTCTCTTCAGTTAAACCTCTCTGGAAACACCCTTAAAGACCGTCAAGAGCTGTATCTCCTTGGTGATTCTAAAGTCAGTCAAGTTGGAAATGCATAGTAACCATCTCCCTGGGGATCATCGCCTTTTCTCACTCTACAGAGTCATTCTCATTGAGCAAACATGATCCGATATGGCCCAACCTACAAAGTGCCCTCCCTTTAACCACATGCAGCCCATCTACTGTCTACATTGGCAGGTGGGAACAGGGTTGTTTTAGTCTTCAACCTCATGTTTATTCCTTAGCCCTCTCCCTTCTGGCTGCTCCTTCCATACACCACGCGACTGTTCTTTTCAAGGTCGCTGCCAGCTTTCTGGTGGCCCAGATGGTTCTCATCTTGATGTCTCAGCAGAATTTGACACCACAGATTACATTTCTGTTCTTGCAACATGAAGCTCTTCATGGAGTCTGTGACCTTTTGGTCTCTGGTTTTCTTCCTACCCCACCATCCTCCCCTTCACATTTCCTTTGCTAGATTACCCATATCTAAATGCAGGGCTTCTTTCGGGGCAGGGGATCACAAATCTCTTCCTCCTCCTCCCTATATTCTTCTTCTCCATGTTCTCACTATCATGGCTTTAAAATGCCATATGTGTTCTGGCCACTGTAACTTTACTTCTCTAGCCCGGCCCTGTTTCCTGAAGTCCACATATTTCCTTCCCATCTCCTCCCCAAATGTCCCACTGACATCAAAAAGCTCATCTTAGAGAATCTTTTACTCCCATCTCTCCACTTGAAACTGCCTTTGCCTCTTTGGCTCCATCTCCAGAAATGTCACTTCTAGCCATCTATTACCTCCATTAAAATTCTAGCATTGTTCCTCATTCCTTCTTTTCTCCAGCCCCAATCTATCCAGTGCAACAGCAAACTGCCAATTCTATCTTCTAAACAGATTCTGCCCTCACAGGTCTCCTTCCACTGCCTCCCCCAACCCTCGCACTCCTCATTTCCCAACAGAGGAGTTGAGGTGCCCTTCCAATGGGCTTTTCTTTCGGCCACTTTTACCCCACGTACCCACCAAACAGCAATTCCAGTAGCATTTTAAAAACCATGTTGTATGTTAAGTCTCAAACCCTGGGACAAACGGCTGAGGTGACTATTTAACAAATCAAAGAAGACTTGGCCTCCAGGTTCTCCCAGGATCCCTCAGCCCCTACCTGTTACAGGGTGTGGCTGGTGTACCCCACCCTCCACCCTCAACTCTCCAGCCCAGGAGCTGGGCTGCCATTCTCCCAGAGGCTCTTCCCTGTATAATCTGGCCATTTTGGTTACCTGCCCCTTTTTGTAACTTTGGGCCTCCAGGCTGCTGCACCTGGCTCCCCTTTCCCCTCTCCCTTCCCCTCCCCCCCCACATGGCTCAGGGTCATGTTCACTCTGGATACTCCCAGATGTCCCTGCCTCTGGCTACGCTTTTCCTTTTATCTACAATAAATGGCTCCTCCACCATACCTAGAAGCAGTCATGTCCTTTCCTTTTCCTTTCTTTCTTTTTTTTTTATTCATTATGTCATGACACCCTTCAGTGAGGAGTGGCCACATCTCTACTTTCCTTAGCTAACACAACATTCTGTGAGCTGCACACATTCCTTTCCCTTATGCCAGATTACACCACTGCCTTTCCGTTCTAGGAATCTATCTGCATTTAAGTATACCACAGGCTGTTAGGATCCTGTGCATGCACAGCGTCTTATGTCATCAGCGGGTGCTGGCGACTACCTACCCGCAGTGTGGTCATGCAATCCCCGCCTTAAAAAGCTGGACACGGACCCCCACCCTCTCTCTCTGTGTGTTTTCTCTCTGCTCTCTCTCTGTTCCTGCTTTGCTCCCTCCCCCCAGGCCTGACTTTCTCTCCCCCCTTTCCCTCCTAATAAAGCTCTAAAAACTAACATTGGGTTCTGCCATGGCCCGTGACTTTTCCTCTGGTAACCAGCACCACCAATCAGCGCCGTTTAACTATCACAGGGGCTAAGTGTGAGGCTCATGCCTACAATCCAAGCATTAAGGAGGCAGAGATGGGAGGATCTTGAGTTTGGAGGCTGTCTGGGATACTGTGGTAAGTTCCAGGACAACTTGAGCCATGTAGAGAGAAACACCATGTTCAACAAAAGCGCGCGCGCATGCGGGCGCGCACACACACACACACACACACACACACCCTCCATGGATTTCTCCATCAAGCCGTGCGGCCATCTGCTCCAGATGATCTCACATGGCGTCCTCACACTTGGCTTCTCAGTTTTCCAATGAGACTGTATTCTTTCCTTTTCTTGCCACTCCGCCTAAATACCCACCAAGAAGCAACTTGAGGGCGTATTCCGTCACAGTGGGAGGTATGGCAGTCGAAAGGTGAACAGGCTGGGTTCAGGGCATAAGGAGCCAGAAAGCAGAGGCAAAGGAATGCAGCAGCTCATCTGGCTTTCTGGATCTCTTCTCTCTGCTTTTTCAGCCTAGGCTCATAGCTTGCAGGATAGTGCCAGCCACATTCTTCCCTTCTCAGGTAGTCCAAGTCCAAAGATGTCTCCTAGTGAAGCTGAATCCAGTCAAGCTGAAGGTGAAGATTAACAACCCCCCCACCTCCTTGTCGATTTCCTTCTTTAGCTTTCTAAAGAACACACACTCTTCCCCATGATCTACCTTAGTCCTTCACATTATTGCTTCATTGTGTTTAGCATAAGGTAGAGGGCCTTTTTTTTTTTTTTTTAACTTTTGGTGTTGTTTAACTTATTTTCTGTAATACTTCCTAGCATTAAGATTCTGTGAGGCCAGGAGTCATGTCATCTGTATTTCTTATCATGTCCCTATGCCTGGCACAGGGCTTGACTTCCAGGAACATTTGTAGAATGGATTGATGAATAAATAATAAATGTTAATGAAGGTGCACACTGCATCCAGCCAATTCAATGCATTTAGTGGCTCTCAGCTCGTCCTCAGATCTGCACCTCTTCCTTTGTGGAATGCAAGGTGACCCAGAAAGTATTTTACTGTGTCTTAACTGTGTGATAAGAGAGCTCTTAAAGTAGCCAGTCGACATTCTGTTCATTTTCAGGATGTGTCTTGCTTTCTCCAGATCCAAAAGTCACCGTGAAGCAGACAACATGGCTTATTTGAGAACCAAAGGCTATGAAGAGAGGCATTCTGGGTTACACTGCTCCTCTTGGGTGTGTGGCAGTTAGCAAAAGGAAGCCTTCCCTGATCCTTGACTTCTCTCACGTGTAACATGCACAGCAGTGGCGGCGGAATTTGCTTCAGAGGGCTTGAGTTAGCCCTTGTCCTGGTAGAGGAGAGACTCATTCAGGCTCATGGCTTCAGAGGTCTTATTCTATGGCCCTGGGCTAGGGACATGAGAAACCCTTCCCAATAATTCACTTCCTTTACCTAGGCCCCACCTTCTACAGTTATACCACTTCTCAATAGTCTATTCCAAATCTGCAGCCATCAGCTGACTAAGGCATTGAGGTCAGAGCCTTCAAGATCCAATCTCTGGGAAAGCCTTCGCAGACACATCCGAAGTTGAGCTTTACTAATATCCTAAGTGTCTTCCCATCCAATCAAGTTAACAATCAACATTAACTGGTGCAGGGCTGTGGTGGCAACTGAGTGAGGTGAGTGAGTGGCACAGGTTTGCAGTTGTCAAGTGTCAACCAAATGGTTTCCAGAAGTTTCGCTGAACTCTTCTTGCCAGGAAATGGTAGTTTAGTTCTTTCCTAGAATTGACTTAAAGCCTGTCTTTCTATGGTCCTTGGCTACTTCCGGGCCTGGATTTCCTACCTGTACCCTCAAGATGTTCCTTACTCCTCCCCTGTCGTGACCATGAGATGATTTGCTCCTTAAGGCACAGTTCTGTCTGAGGGATGAATGGAGTGTGGGGCTCAGCAGCCATTGGTCAAGAAGCATGGTCTTGGTCCACCAGGTGATGCTTCCTGGTTGGGTGGAAAAAGCTCAGGGTTTTTCACAGTGGGCCGCACCTCTGTTCAGCATGCACTTACCACTTTCAGCCCTCACTGGAGAGGATCTGGGGCTTCAAAAACACAGGTCCTACTTTCACTAGCCTGGGCCCTTCACTGGCTAGTCAGAAGCTTTGATTGTCTTGGTTCAGCTCCTAGAAGAGAGTTTCTTGGTTCTTCTTGAACACTTGTCTGAGGCCTGATGTTCATGGATGAGTGGATTATGGTGCCTTACACAGATGTTCCCTTACACTCCATCCCAGAAGTTTTCGGACCCCAAGTTATAATGTAGTGACCTCAGCAGTGGTATCTAGGAGCCTCCATGATGTGGTCATCCCCAGCTTGGCCATGGCTCAGAGCTTAGTTTGTTTTACACCCTTACCCCTCTGCCTCACCCATCCCTGTCCCCTTGCCTATCATTTGCTCTCAAACCACCTGTTGGCCAGGAGATAGAGGGTGTTAATAAGTCTCTGTATACATGGCGTCTTCTCACTGGAGTGTACAAACTAAACAGCAGTTGCCACCTAGTGGGGGGTGTCAAGAAGGTCCCTCCTTCCAGGTGGGAGGAGCATTTTGTTCTGTGCACCCAATGCTATTCTGCATCTGTGGCCTCTGCAGCTGGAAAGCCACTTCTCCATAGTGACCATGGGGTCAAGTTCATGTCCCATAACCCGGCATTGAACAAGGTCCTTTATAACATGTCTCTTAGCATCCTCTAGGTATCTTGCCTTCCACACTGCAAGTCCTTATTGATTGTTCTTTCCTACCTCAGTCTCTTCATTTTACAAGAAGTCCTTGGGATGCCTGTCTTCATTCATTTGGTCCAGGCTGTTCTCCCTTGCTCTCTAGCCCAGACAATTGTCACGTACAAAGAACACCATAGTGTCTTCTTTACTGCTTTTCTTCATTATCCGTATGTGTGTGTGTGTGTATGTGTGTGTGTGTGTGTGTGTGTGTGTGTGTGTGTGTGTATGCATGTGCTTTCATTTTTCCTCACATCAACTAGACTTTAGGACCCTTGAAAGGGGGATAGGATCTTTGCATAGATGCTTAAGAAGTGTCTGGGGACCAAGACAAACTTGAGCTCAAGTTTTATAATTATCAAGGACAGGTGACAGCATCTTGATCAAGTTGCTTCTCTCTTCTGTGCTTCAGTCTCCCCACTTGTAAAGTGGAGCTTGCAATGATCTTACCCCTTAAAGTGAGGCATAAAAAAAAGGAAAATATACAGAGTGTGATTAGCAGAATGCCTAGCTTATAATGGATGCCTGAATGTGGATAAGAGTGGTAGTTAGTTGTAGCTAAAGTCCTCCTTTTTCTCACACCATACACCCTAGAGCCAAGGGCACAGCAGGTATTCATTATCTGGCAATTTATATAGATTCACACTAACAGTCACATGGGAAGGGTCTGAATGTATGGCATGGTTACAGCCAGTGCTCAGATCTCCTAAAGCTAGCTGGGTGTGCTCTCCTTTCCCTATGGTATTGGGTAGCTCAAGGAAGACCTTTTGGGAGGAGGCAGGAGGGAGGAGGGAGAAGGGCTTTCTATACAGTCACCAAGCAAAGTACATTGAAATGAAATTAATAAAAAAATATGTCTTTAGCACCAGTTTGCTCTTCTAAGGTTGTCCAACCCTTTGACATTGAATTTGGTGTTGGCATCTGCATCAGCCGGGTCACATTCATGGCTATCCACATGGGATGCATGTGGCTGAAGTTGCAGCTTGGATAGCTCTGGATGACAATAAAAATGATGAAAGCCACAGGAAGATAGCTACTAAAAAATGTAATAGAAGGGAAGCTATTTGAACAATTAGAGCCACCTAAAGGGTAGCACAGGTTATCCCATAATGTCACTTGATCTCTTACTGTGAAAGAACTCAAATCTAGCCAAATGATTATTTGCTAGGTAAATTATAAAGCAAAATTTTAAACTAGGTAGGAGATTGTGTCAGATGCCATCAGAGGTTCTTCCTAACACCTCTGTCAGGCTGGTATCAGATAGGCAACATGGAGAGAGACACTGCCCTCTGCCAGAACCTGCCATTACCTTCTACCCAACCCTGCCACCCACGGAGGCCTTCTCATAGGCAGAGGTCTAGCTGTAGGAGTCTGGGAAACTGGACAATGCCTTAAGATTTTTAAAGAATGTTCAGAGCAATGGAATATGTCAGTTATTCCTGGCTTGGGCCAGAAGTTCTAGCACATGTTCAAGGCCTCTGCTGTTTTAGTTGCCACGTCCAGAAAGGTCAGTGTTATTCCAGAAGCATTAGTTATACCTATATTACAGCTCCCACATTACATTTTTGGGTGATGGACTCCACCCCCTCCTTCTGGCAAAGTTTCATATAGCCCAGGCTGGCTTCAAATTCCCTATGTAGCTGAGAATGACCTTGAGACTCTGACTTCCCTGCCTCCACCTCCACCTTCCAAGTGCTGGGATTACAGGTGTGTCACATCCCAGTTGTGTGGTGCTGGGTATTGAACCCAGGGCTTCAGGCATGCTAGGCAGCACTCTATCCGCTGAGCCATATCCCCAGTCTCCTTGTCCTTTCTTCCTCTCCATGGACATGCCTGGCTTTGTGGGTGGCCTTAGACTAAGGCCACTGCCACAGAGGTATCTTTAGTATAGAGCACCAAGAATGGAACTGTAGGGAAGGTTGTCCACAAAGGGAGCCAGAGGGGTGGGCAGCTGCTTACAGGGAACAGCATGACAAATGAAGAAATTCTGAGTGAGATCAGCAATGGAGGAGACACAGACACTTGACCCGGGTTGGAATTATTGCAGACAGATCAGACTCTTGCAAATTGAGACCATAATTCAGATGGTTCATATTGTCACCAGCTCCCCATTTCCATTAAGCCCTGCTGTCTGTCTCCCCTGGGCCAGACTCTATCCAGTAGCTAACTAAGAGGGTCGAGATAGCACTAAATTAATAAGTTCAGCCCCCAACCTAGAGGCTGTAGTCAGCATTAAATGGCCTCGTGTCTCCTCCTCAGCCTCAGGTGCTGCCTTGACAGAGTGGTGCTCACTGACAGAGCATCGAAGCATGGTCACAAGACTGGGGACCACAAGAAATGGGTTTCAGCCACCAACGCTGTGCCTCATTAGTTTTGTGACTTTGGCCAAACTGTGTAAGCACTGAAACCTTAGCATCCTCACGTGTAAAATGAGAGTTAGAGCACACGCCTGCTCTGTGTACTTCAAAAACACAAAATTAGGCCAATAGTGATGGTGGGAGATGGCTGCAAGTTTGTGTGATAATATGTTACGTGGGTGTGAGTGCCTGTGGGCCTCTTCCGGGGCCTCAAAGGGTTCTGTGCCCACCGAGAACCCAAGAGAGAGCTCGCATCTGTCCTTATTTTCCTTGTCTCAGGTTAGAACTCTCTTCTATCCCTGTGTGTCATCCCTCTCAAATGACATGCTCAGAGAGAGAGAGAATGGGGGTCAGGTATGGTCAGAGATGTTAGCACATGCTTGGAGGCTGGCTTCCCACCTTCTCCCTACTCCCTGCATCAACCGGAACGGGAAGGGGAAAAGACCATTAGTGAGCAACTGTGTGACAAAGCCTTCTCCTGCCATTCCCCATGCAGTCATAAACTACTTATCCTAATGAAGGAGCCAAAAAACAGGGGTGCCTGTCATTTTCATTTTACAGGGGAAGGAGGGGGGTACAAGGAAACTAGGCAATGATGAGTCTCAGCTACTCAACTCAGGAGGCTGAGGCAGGGGGGCTCACGAGTTCAAAGTCAGTCTGGGATACAGAATAAGTATCGGGCAACTTAGTAAGCCCCTGCCTTAAAATAAGAAGAGGCTGAGGATGGAGCTCACTGTGACAGTGCTTGCCTAGCGTGTGCAAGGCTCTAGAAATAATCCCTAGTACCAAACACACAAAATACTATGAGCACAAGAAAAAGAAAGAAGAAAGAAGAGAGAAAGGGAAGGAGGGACGAAAGAGAGAGCGAGACTACACACTTGGCCTGTGGTCACCAAGGCCTTCCAGTTGATGGGTACGGGCCTAGATTTTGTAGACTCCATCTGTCCTAAGAGCTTCCAACCCACTGGCTATCTTTGAACATTTACCTTCAGTGCTGTACTGGAGCAGAGCCCTGACAGGGCTAAGGGCTCATCCTTCCAGAAGTGGGTGGGGTCAGAGGGGAGGCAGTGAAGAACCTAAGGTTTCCACTTGCTTCAGAGAAGCCTAGCAGGAGGAGAGCTTTGGATTAGCTGTACTTTAAAGCTAGGGTCTCAGCCCTGGGATAAGTCCCATGCCGGTCTCTGCGGCCCAGGTGGCGGGATATGTCCCCATTGTCCTCTAGAGGGTCTCATTCCATGGCTGGTGCTCCTCCCCCAGGCCATGAATATCATTTCGGTTCAATATTTTGAGTATCTTTTTCTAAATTAAACTTAATGGGAGAGCAGCCAAGAGGGAGCTATTGCCTTAAATTGAAATAGAAATTAGCCAGAAGGGGAAAAATTGTCCCAAGAGGTCACAGGAGGCTATTGGAATCTACTCCCACGTGGAGCCATTAGTAGGATGACTGAGTCTGTCTGCTGGCTGCAAGAACAGCCAGATGTCAAGGGGAAATGAAGTCAAGTGTCACAGAGGGCTCAGCTCCCCAACTACTAGGTAAGCTTTTGAGCGCTGGCTTGGTTTTCCATGTTTTATTTCTTTTCGGATATGCATTCTGGTCAGGTGCTAAGATACCACAAAAACGTCCCCTGGGGGAGGGCATTTGCCCCCAATGTGCTTGGCTGAGGAGGCTCTTCAATTCTTCTGGCAGAGGGGAAGAATAAAACATCTGGAATGCAGTGTCTATAGAAAGGTTTTGCTGCATTCTTTTAGCTGGGGCTGACTTGGGGCTGATGTAACACCCATCTAACCAGCGCTTTGAAATAGAAATTAACTACAGGGGGAAACTGTCCCAAGAGGTCACAGGAGGCTATTGGAATCCTACTCCAACATGGAGCCATGTCGGGGATGACTAAGTCTGTCTGCTGGCTGCAAGGACAGGGAAGTGAAACCACCCCCTCTGTCAACATTCAGAAAGGACACTGGGTTATCAGCTGTCACAGGTCATCGGGGACAGATACTTCGGGGACAGATACTTTGCCGATGGTGGCATGACACTGGGACTCTAGAGGCACAGTCTGATGTGCGGATTATACCACTTCTGACGGCTTTTTAGGTCGCCGTCTTTCTCTCCTCTGCTCTTTGGGTATTTGTGGGGTTCTGGTCCCAGCCTTCCTGTACTTCTCAACATCCGCCCCATTCTTTCTCTCCCAGATTTCCCTCATGTGCTGACCAAGTAGACCTACTTTTTCTGTATCCAAAAGCTTGACACCTGGCTGTCCAGGCTTGGGATGGGGCAAGGGTGTCTTCATCCTTCTGGTTGCTCAGATGTGACATCTGCTGGGGCAACTTTTCAGTTCCTGGCCTGGTCTCTACACCATCTGTGGCTGTGGCTGGCTGGAAGCAGGCTCTGGTGTATTTGTGTGCACCTGGTTAGTCTGCGGGTCCCCAGAGTTCCCAAGGAAGCTGCAAAGGTGGCTGTGGAAAAGAGGAGAGGGAGGAAGTAGGGGAGGAGAAGGAAGGAGAGGGATAGGGGAGGGGAAGGGGAGAGGGAGAGGAGAACGTATCACCCATAGTAGTCGTCATCGATCTTCACTCTCAGCTTCCTGGATTAAGGCACACCTAGTGCATTAGTGAGGTATGCTTCTTTGTGTCTGTGAAGGTTTTCCCAAAAGGAATTAACTAAGGAAAGAAGACCAACCCCAACCCCGAGTGAAGGAGGCACCACCCCTTGGGCAGGGGTCCTGGACTCATCTGGTTCTGCTCTCTCTGCTTCCTGACTATGATCATCATGTGACTAGCTGCCTCAGCCTCCATCTTTCTGTCTCAAGTTTTGAGGAATTCGCCTCCTCTAAAGTTGAGACAATGTCAACCCTCCCTGATTTTGCCTTGGTTGGGTATTCTGTCGCAGCAATGAGAGAAGTACTCAATCCTTGCCTTCTGCTATGTTGGCTTGGGGGAGGAAGGTTCTTCGTTCCATGGTACTCTCCAGCTCATCATCCTTTAACGAGGGTAGGTCCTACAAGGTACTGCTGGCATCTTGAGCTCACCACATTTCCTCGGACTGATCAAGCCCTTTCTGTACCTAGAAAGAACTGTCTCTGCATGCCTTCCTACAGGCCGCTCTCCCTTCTGAGTGACTTCTACTGTGTGACCCTTAGAAGGAGCTGGTTATTTGCCCCATGAGTACTTTTTAATAGAGAGAGGCTTGGAGCCAGTGGTGGCTTCACTTACAGCGTGAAGAGGTGGCCCAGGGCAAGCTTGCAAAGGAGTGACTCTTGCGTAGGACACTGGCCACAGCTTTCTTCAGAACAGAGGTGCATCCAGTAACACTGCTTACAGGGTGTTCATTGGGTGTTAGACATCTGTGTTTAAAGTTCTTTGCTAAGTGCCTTGCCCTCCTGTGTTTGGGTTCTGATCTATAACCTGGTACTCGTGGGCCTGGGATAAGCCCCTGAGTCTCTGTGAACCTGGCTCCTCCATATTGCAGTGAGAAGACACAGCCCATGGAGAAACTCAGGTGGTTACACTCTCACAGCTAGCTTTCAAGGTTCCTATCGGAGGCATTAGCGTACATTCAGAGTTAAGAAATGGTGGCTGTTTTCTAGGATCTATGCTGTACTGTGGTTGCTGTTCAATGAGTGTTATTCTAATAGAGAAAATCTTAAAGTGCTTGGCAAATTGGAAGGGTGAAAAATGAAGTTTCTATTATTGAATCTGTAACTCATATTCTCAGTGATAATAGACTTCTCCCTTCCCTGTCAGCCTAGAGTGACCCACGACCCCTAGCAGACCAACTTATTTATCTTTTGAGTCTGGCTCTATACTGTCAGATGACCAAGGAGAAAATTCCAGCCCCGTCACTGGGCAGTCCCATGATTTGAATAGGATGAGCCCCTGGCATAGAAGATGGAGGAGGCCATCCCCGAAGGCCACTTACTACCAAATGTCAGAGGTAGCTCTCAACACTGCTTGTTTGCATCTTTGTGAGAGGAACCAAGTGTGATGCTGTACCTGCATTGTGAATTTGATGGGGTTTGGAATCACCATGGAAACAAATCTCTGTGCATGTCTATAGGATTATGTAGATTGCGTTAATTGATGTGGTAAATGCGGGTGTCATCATTCCCTGGGCTGCAACATTGATTGAATATGAAAGGAAAAAGTGAACTGAGCACAGACATTCATTTCTTTCTGCTACGTGACTGTGGACACAATGTGACCAGTCACTTCCTACTCCAGGAGCCACACTTTCCTCCCTCGGTGGACTGTACCCCATTTTTACTGTCAGCCAAAAAATAAGCCCTTCCCCAACCCCTTAAGTTGCTGTTGTCAGGGCAACAACGCCAGTAACTAATAAATTAAGCTAAAGGCGATTCTCTTCCTGTCTCCCGAGAGGCCATGTGTTTGCTCTGAGGAATGCTGCCTTCTCAGAACCATGTTTCTTCCCTGTCCCCTTGAAGCTTTTGTGCACTAGCCCTGCCCCGATTCAGATAGCACACTAGACTGCCATCTTCTCTCATCACATTGAGTTTGGTAGCTGGCAGGTCTCTGCAGATCCCACTGGAAGGCATGTGACATAGGGAGGTTTAGGATTCAGTACCAGAGAATTCAGTTCTGACACTCACTAACAGAGCAATTGTGGGAGAAATCATTTGACTTAACTGTGTCTCTGTTTTCTCCCTTTGGTAAAATGGGGATAATTGTCAAATTAGATGAATAGCCATAGAAGTGCATTGTAAATGATGAGTGCTGTAGAAAACTCCTTACACATCTTCCTTCCTGGCCCAGGTACTCAATGAAAGGAAAAAAGAGAAAAATCCAATAAATACCAAGTGCTTTTCTTTGTATTATTTGTTTAGTAAACTTTTTGTCTTTGTTATGGAGTTAAGGGGGGCCTTTGCTTGGTTTAATGTTATTGCTGACGTCACAAACTGATGATTAGAACATTTGATCAAAATCTGATTCCAGGAAGTGTGTTTTTTTTCTGCTTACAGTAGACTGAAGAGCAGTCCCTCAAATATGCCTACAATTCCTGAGACCTGTGAAGGTTACCTCATCTGGCAAAGGAAGACTTCATGGATGTAATAAAGTTATGCATCTCTGAATGAAGAGGATAGTTACTCTGGATTA
The DNA here is from genome assembly GCA_902168415.1 of Peromyscus melanophrys. Lineage (NCBI taxonomy): Eukaryota > Metazoa > Chordata > Mammalia > Rodentia > Cricetidae > Peromyscus > Peromyscus melanophrys. The sequence goes on from CABHPR010153040.1 coordinate 58,556, forward strand.
TTTGATGGAACACAGGGAATCACAAGGATCCTTCGGAGCAGAGAGAGGATTCGAGGACAGTAGCAGAGATTTGAATAGGCTGAGCTGCTGGCATTGAAGGTGGCAGAAGCAACCATAGGCCACGGGTATAAGAAAGGCAGCTCTGGGAGCCTGAAAAGCAAGTCAATGGATTGATTCTCCTCTGGAGCCCCGACTCTGCTGACGCCCTGACTTCAGGCCAGTGAATCTGATTTTCAACTTCTAGCTTCCAGAAGTGTAAGAGAGTAAATCTGTTGTTTTATGCCACCAAGGTTCTCATAATTTTTTGTAGCAACCATAGGAAAATAATACACCATTCCATCATCCCTGTATTCTTAGTTCACCATTTTATATTCTCTTTGGTCCCTTAAAGCACCAAATTTTAGCCTTTCCTAGACTCTCTCAGGTCCTGGTCAAGTCCTTCCCAGTCAAAACCATTGACTAACAGCTGCTCGGCACATGCCTATGAGGGGGAGAATCTTGTGTGAGATGCCTTGAAAGATGACAAGAAAGAGTCTCCACGGAGCTTACGCGTTGTCTGTAGTGTGACCCAAACCTCAGTGCCTTCAAACGTAAATATTTTGTTACTTTACATAGTCGACAGAATCAGGGATCCAAGGACTACTTGACAAATGGCTCTAGTTCAGAGTCATGAGACCGCCTTCAGGATACCAGCTGGGATTGCTCTTCGCTGGGGCCTTGGCAGAGCTGAAAGACCTCCTCTGTCTCTCTGTGTCTGTGTCTGTCTGTCTGTCTGTCTGTCTGTCTGTCTGTCTGTCTCTCTCTCTCTCTCTCTCTCTCTCTCTCTCTTTCTCTTTGTGTGTGTGTGTGTGTGTGTGTGTGTGTGTGTGTGTGTGTGTGTGTTCATGGGTGTGGGCAGAGGACAAGCTTGTATGCTATCCTTGGGAATGTGCATATATCTCTTGAGACAGGGTTTCTCACTGGCCTAGACCCAACCAATCAGTGTAGACTGGCTAACCAGTAAGGCCCTAGGAATCATCCAGTTTCTCACTCTCCATCACTGGGATTAGAAGTGTGTGCTACCAAGTGCACAATTTTTACATGGGCTCTGGGGAGCAAACTCAGTTCCCTATGTTTGCAAGGCATACACCAGAATCCCAGCCCCTGTGGAGGATCTACTTTAGAGACAGAAAAAAAGAAAAAAAAAACAAAACCAAAAAACAAAACAAAATTAAACCAGGATTTAGCATTGGAAAACTCAGTTCTTAGGTTTCCTTCATTCTCAAAGAAGTGATTCATGCCCATGTTGGCAGATCTCAGGTCCTTGTTGTTCATTGGCAAGACATCTCAGGTCCTTATGACACAAGCCTCTCCAAGAGGCTACCCGAGTATTCTCAAACATGGCAGCTGGCTTCCATAGAAAAGGATGAGAGGGAGAGAGAGACAGAGAGAGAGAGACAGACACAAAGACAGACAGACAGACAGACAGACAGACAGACACACACACACACACACACACACACACACACACACACACACTCAGAGATAAGGCAGACAGAGACACACACAGAGAGACAGAGAGACAGAGACAGGAGACATGAGCTAATCACTGCCCTCAACAAATCACTAGATACAGACCCCAAAGTGAAGAGTTCCTGGACATATTTTAAAGCAACACAAGGAGTCTGTAGAATAGAGGAGAGAGGAACAGTAGGAAGACAATGGAGAACTCCCCAAAGACAGGCAGAACAGAGTGGATCAGCCCTGGAGCTAGGACCAGGGCACAAAGGTTTAGACTCCAAGGGTCAGCACATACTTCCAGGCCTGTGACATGAAAGACGATGTGGGATTCTAGAAGAAGAGGCACCACTTCTTTAAAACATAGTGAAAAGCAAGGTGTGCACCATGTAGACACCCTTTGAATATGGATGGATACAGAGAAGAGAAGGAGATGAGAAATCATTGGGGTAGAATGGAGGAGACAGGAGAGTGGAGACAAGAGCTTGAGGAAGAAGCTAACACCCAGAAGCCTATGGAGCCACAGTCACAGGGGCCACAGATTTAAATGTGAAAGCCTAGCCTCTATTAAGGGTCTCACACCAGAATGTTTGTGAGGAGGCAGGTGCATGCTGACCTGGGCCCCAGAGTAAGCTCTAAGTAAGAAGGGAATGAGCATGTATTTGAGAAGGATAAGGCTGGGAGATGAGGTTTTTGGAAGTTGCACTAGCTTCACAGAAAACAGAGGTGGGGGGAGCAGGGGGGTATCCTGCATGGTGGTGGGGACTGCATGGTGGGAGTCAGCTCTGGAACTACTAATATCAGGGGGAGAGGTATTGCTGTATATAAGCTGAGCAGAATGGTTTGCAAGCAAGTCCAGCCACTGGTGCTGGGGACTGTGAACTCCAAAGACAGGTGGTGTCCTCGAGGAAGAACTCTAGAGATAGCAGAGTACTGAAGCCAAAGTGACTGAGGTACCAGATGCTGAGAAAGGACAATCTGACAATCAACCCTCATTCTCTTCTTCAGCAAACCAGAGAAGCCACTTCTCAGAACTGCCACCACAGTGACCTTCAGTCCAACACTCCATTTACCAGGATATACTTAACTATTATGTATATGAGTTGACTGACAAAAATTCCGTGAGATGTTATGATCTTCTTGTAGCTAGAGTTTTCCTGCCTGGCCCAGGGTCAGGACAAATCTCTGTCACCCGCCAGTCCCACAGCTGCTCAGACTCAACCAAGTAAACACAGAGACTATATTGCTTACAAACTGTATGGCCATGGCAGGCTTCTTGCTAACTGTTCTTATATCTTAAATTAATCCGTTTCTATAAATCTATACCTTGCCACGTGGCTCATGGCTTACCGGCATCTTCACATGCTGCTTGTCATGGCGGCGGCTGGCAGTGACTCCCTATACTTCCTGCCTGGCCACTGGCCAATCAGTGTTTTATTTATTGACCAATCAGAGCAATTTGACATACAGACCATCCCACAGCATCTTCTTATCCAAAGAAAGTTTTGACTGTTTATAACACAAAGCTCCAAATAGCAATGGCTAAGCTTGTAAAGGTTTATTCTCTCACAGGCAGGAAGCTCGGAGCTAGGCAGCCCTGCGCTAGTGTGGTGCATCTTTAGACTCATCAGGATCACACTAACTCCATCCTTCTGATATTTTCACCTTCTATTCTCCTGTTCCTCTTTTAGTTCACAGTGGATACAAAGGAGAGAGAAAAGAGAGGATCATTTCCTGACCAAAGTAGCTGTTTAAAAACCTCTCGAAGTTGTTTGTAGTAGTTTTCAGTTAGTTGTGTCTCACTTGCCAGAAATGATTCACTTGGTCATATCAAGCTTTAAGAGGGCTAAGGAATTTGGCTCTATGCAAAGTCTGAGCCTGTCTGAAATGGAGCCTGGATACAGAGTGTCTTGCAGCAAGTTTCCCTATGCTCCTATGTCCCCGCCCCTCTTTATTGCGTAGGAGGCTTAGAAAGGCCAATGGGCTGAAAATCCTGTGTTACTATTAGGTAAGATAACCCCATGGTTTCAGATTCAGGATGCTTGACTCCAAAGCTCTATGGTGGAGTGTGAATGAGAAAGAAGACATGAGAGACAGGGTCTGAGCAAAACTTTATAAGAAACTTTACTTGGACTGAGAGGTTAGTGGGAGATGCGGCAACAATGAGGTCAGGAGCCCAACATCTAGCTTGATCGTCACCTTCACCGTCTACTTGAACTTCTGCTTGAACTTCTGGCTTAGAGGAAGCTAAGAAGTTTGGTATAGCACATAGTACCGGTTGAGTTAGTCTCAGCCAAGCCTTCCCTGTGCCTTTATGGGGGGTGGGGGGCTCTCTTGGAAATTTGGGGCATTGAAAGTGGGCAGACTTGCACAGTTTACCTAATAGCAGGGTGATTAGCCACCCTTCTACCTAAGATGCACCTCTACCTTTCTATACGCAGTCAGCCTGCCTTGAATCATTTCCTATGTCTTTGGAAAACAATTGGGAATGGTTTTGAAAACAGGTTCCCAGTTTTAATCTGTGCATTCTATCTTAATTGGCAGATCTTGTCCTAAAGCACCTCTTTTAATCCCTCTAAACCTTAATTACCTGTAAGCCTGTAATTAGCATTTCAGTGTACTGTCATCTTACTGTTACTGGCTGTACCAACCATCAGGAAAGAGGCCCTGCAGTCCTTTCCTTGACCTTGGACTGTGATGACCCCTGCATCTTCTGCTTTGGAGAAGGGGGATGGGAATTTGGTCCTGAAGCTGGGATCCCAAGTGATGTCTACATGAATGTGTTCGGAGTGGGGTTTTGTGGGCAGAGTTTGTCGATGGAGGGATAGGTTGTGGAGTCACAGACAAGGCACCCACTGTCCCACATCTAGACCAGATCCTCTACACGGGAGTCACAGCCTTGTATTTAGAGCCTCCCCCCAAGACCTTGAATTGAATAATGTTCTCTCTACAAATGTTTTTAAAGAAGGAAAGCTGAAAAGCTCCTCTAACCTTTTTCTTTCTTGGTCCCCCACTTCCCCCCAGCCCTCTGCCGTCACTAGGACAACAGGAACCTAACCTAGAGCTCAACCTCTAGAAGGTCAGTGGTGCTATTTGACTAGGTTTTGAACATCTACTGGCTGTTCTAGGGACATCTGTATGTGCTGTTGCTCACAGACCCTGCTCTCTGTTGCTTAGAAGGGTGGAAGTAGCCATGCATCCCCATCCCATAGAGCAGATGGTGATGCATTCCAAAGATACTTACTGTGCTTCTCACCAATTGCTCTCAAAGCCTCACCCACATCACCTGGTACTTGCTTGCATTCCAGAAGGACGTCTGCTGCCTTTTAAGGCACATTCCTACTGGCTTCTTCTGGTTGCCAGAGTGCTCCCTATTTACCACAGCAACTGGATGAAAATGTGAAAGTGAGCAGATGTGGACTCCAACTTCCTCCATCCTCATGTGGGGCAATTTAGAGACTCAACGGCTCAGGATCATCATCCAGTAATTGGGTGACAGTTTTGTGTCATACACTCCGCATTTTGTAAAGCAAAGTAATAGTCTGGGTGGCTGTAAATATTAACTGACCTGTGCTGTGGCGTGAATGTGTAATGTCCTTTACAGCCTCCTGTTTTGATTATTTGGACCCTAAATAGTGGAGCTGTTTTGGGAGTTAAAGAACCTTTCAGAGGCATTGCCGAATGTGAGGAAGTGGGTCGCTAGGAGAAGGTCTTGAGGTTTATGGCCTTGCCCTTCTTCCAGTCTTCACTCTGCTTCCTGTTCTGCCCAGACGTAAGCATGCACCCTCTGCCAGAGCTACCTGCTGCCATGCTTTCCCTGTCCTGATGGACTGTTTCCCTTCAAACCAGGAGCTGAAATAAGCCCTTCCTCCCTTAAGATGCCTCCTGAAGCTGCTGACAGTCATAATCGCTGTTCCCGTCTCAGTCAGTGGCACTGCCTTTCCTCTGCAGGGCAGCAATCCCTCCCTACGTTGTTCTTAGTGCTTCTTTACTGCCTCTGAGCCTCGTGGCCGAGTCGGCCATGTCTGCCGACTAATATGTCTAATATCTAATGTCTAATATCTCCCCCCCCCCCCGCCCCCCCGCTCCTCACCCCCTTCCGCCCCCCCTCCTTCCTCCTGGACTCTAGTGACAGCTCCCAACTGGTCTCCTTCCTCCAGGCTTGTCCTTCAATCGCCCCTCTTCCACACTGCAGCCCAGATCTTTCTATAACATCTGCCTTCTCATGTCACTTCCCTCCCCAAACCTGTTAAAGAGCACACACTCTACAGGAACAGCTGTAAGAGCGTCTCCTTAGCTCAAAGAGCCCTGTGTGACCGTCCCTGGCCTGGCTTTTCCCCATCCATCAGCTTCATGTTTGTTGATTTTTACCTTACACAATGCATCTGGTCATATTAAGCCACCAGCTTCTCTCTCACACACACAAGGCCTCACGCGTTTAAATGTTGGTGGTGCAGCCTCACACACGTTTCCCATCTCTTCATCTGCATAGGAGTTACTTATTCCTGGACCCAGTTCAGTTGCTTCCTCGTCCAGGAAGGCTTTCCTGGATGTCGGATGGATCCAATGGTCCTCTTTTCTGCGCCTTTAACACCATGATGTATACTCTAAAATCAATGACCACTCCAGAAAATTTGTTTTTCCCGGTAGATGGCAAGGCCTCATATTGCCAACTTTGAGTCTAATTCATCTTTGTGTCTCCAGAGTCCAGTGTGGTATTTGGCATAGAATCTGTGTTCAACAGAGTTTTTCATTTGAACTGTTGTAGTGCAGGGAGATAGAAAAGCTTGCAGAGGAGGCAGTATACAGACCTGGCTTAATAGTGGCTGCTGCACTGAGGTGACAGTCTCACTTGCTGTCCAGGGCCGTGAGCTCAAATGCAAGTATGTACTCTCTCCTTCAGCCCTCTGCCACACCCCCCTCCCCTCTCAGGCTTTATTCCAGTTTGTTTGTAAGTGGTTTCTGGCTTTCGGTGTCTTTCACTGCTACTGTCAGTGCTGTAGAGACATTTCCTGTCCCCTTGTTATCCAGGAATCTCTGCGTGGCTCCCAGAGGTTGCGGACAGCTCCAGGGCTCACAGTAGACAAACAGATTATCTGTCGACTGGGGCTGGTGGAAGAATATTTGGACAGGAACTCAAGAAACCCCAATCAGACCGGCTCTCTGCCTGCTGAACACCTTGTTTATTGTTCTGGCCTCTGGGTTTGGAAATGTCAGGCGCAGGCAGACTTTTTCAGGCTTCTTGGCTTCACAATGTGGTCCAGAAAACTGCTATGGTCCACAGAGCATGCTTGGAACCTCCTTTCTTTGGCTGTCTCTGCAGTTTTGGGACACCATAAGCCACTTGTTTTTCTGATCTCAGAACATTGCCCAGGAGTCATGGAGAGGGCAAGTTCAGGGTCTGATCGGCAGCCTGCTGGGGCAGAGCAGAATCCCACATACCCTGCAGTCTCTATGGTACCTGGGCTGACTGCCTGGCTTGTCTACTGAGGAGAACAGACAGGCAGCAACATGGCCTTTGGTACTGCCCTTTCCCGTAATCAAAACCTTAACCAATGGTTGACTCTAGTCAGACCCTGGAGGTCTGGAATCATGCTTTCTCTTTTTATGTTATATATATTTGGACAAAAACTCAAGAAACCCCAATCAGAATTTTTTTCAGAAACATTATTGTGAGGCTATATGTGGTAGGCATCAGAAATAAACAAGGAATTCATAGTCAAGTTGGAGAGAGGGAGAGAAAGATAAAGATGAGTGGTTAGTGCTCCAACCTAGCTAGTAGAAGAGGGGCTTGTCTATGTGTGGACCACTTTGAGCACATCCTGAAGCACAGGAGGGATTCGGCCAATGGTCAAACCTTCCATGGTAACACTAGATAACCAGCTGCTAGGTGCTCCCAATAACACCCTCAATCCTTAAGCGATGGAAACCTTGTATGGCTGGAGATGAAGGGAGTCCGACACCTTTATATGAAAACCATTTTCTCCCTCTTGACTACTTAACCTTCTAGAAGATTCCAGGCTGGATCAGGGGTCAAATTGGTTTTCACTTTAATCCTAGGGGTCTAGCAGGAAGCTGAAAGGTCCCAGAGACTCTGATACAACAATAACAAAAATGGAAAAAAAAAAAGAAACAAAACAAAACAAAACAAACCCAAAAACTTCAAAATAAAACAAAAACCAACCAACCAACCAACAACAACAAAAAACTCAAAACAAAACCCTATTTGCTCCTCTTGAATTTTCAAGTCCAGAACATTGTAGAGGTGGGGATGAGGGGAGCTCGGCATCTTGACACTGTTTGTGGCATGGGGGAGGTTCTCTTTAAAGGCTGCAACATACACACTGAAGGGCTGGAAGCAGTGGCTGCAAACAGACCCTTGTCATAAGGCTGGAGAAGGCAGCAGGGCTGTAATTAGCAGGACCTGTAATTGTGGTATAAATAAGAGCCGAGGCACTGACAACTATTGTTATTGAAATGTCATGTTTTGAATGCAAAAATACCGTGAAAATGTAGGGAAGCTGGGTGATATTAATGTATGCAAATATACTTTAATTAAAGCTCAGCCACCAATGGCTTTAAGTAAAGGGCTTGATTTAAATGCTTAAGCAAATATGATAATGGCTCATATGACAGGCGACATAAATGGTAAGCGACATAGCAAACAACATCAGGAAGAATAAACTCCCAGACCTCTGTGTGTGTGAGGTATTGTCAGTAAACCAGAAGGCCTTGCCAGCCTGGGGATTCACTAAACTGATCTCTGGGCTGTTTGGAGTTTGTGGGGACCTAGTCTCTGAGTGTCAAGGTCTCCAGTGAGAGTGGCTGAGGCAGTGGCCACTTGTGACCAAAATGATCTGTCCACCCATTGCCTCCTTGGTCACACTGTGCCACCTAAGGCTGGAAGTCCTGCTGATCCAACCTCCATATCCGTCTCATCTCTCTGGTCTCGACTCTGGGCTCTGAGTATGGTTAGTTCTCCATTTGTATTTGTTGAGATGATCGTCTCTGCGTTTGTGACTCCAGCCTGCTGTTCACTGAGGAAATTCGACAACTGCTGATGGATATCAAGGTCTGTGTCCTCTCCAGCACGTTGGCAACACTACTTCATAATTGTACACCCAGTCTCTGCCTCTGCTCTCCCAGATTGCCAGCAGCCAACCTTCATGCATAGAGTGAGTCAGTGTTCCACCTCCCTGTGGAGGATGCCTGCTCATTAGTGGGTGCCTCATCACATTAATCATTAAGGGCAGAGCTTCAGGGCTTGGATTCTCACTCTGACATTCAATTTTGTGAAATTCAGACATGCCTATGGGAAGTCACATAGTTTTCTGTGCTCTAGTAAGTAAGGGTCATTTCAGTGAAGGTAGGAGTTGGTCCAAATAAAGACATATGAAGTAGATGGAAGATGTGTAACAGGGCCTCAGTCTATAGCATTTTATTAATTCCTAATGTTACAGACGTTATAAATAGCCAACTATATGTAAGATAAAATGTTTAGCAATTTGGGGTCACATTCTGAGTGGCACAAGAGAAACAAGGCTTCGGGGAGAGAGACCTGTCCTTATTTTTTTGTAATTCTACCTTACCAATCATATTGTTCTCAAAGATGAGAATATGGAGTTCTATGAAGAACTTATGAAGATACTATGGATCAGAAAGCTTTCCAGAATATACAATATGTTCCCCATAATGTCCCCCATACACATCATATAGTCTTATTATTCACTATTACGGCAGATTTTAAAAGAAAAGCTCACCTATCTCTACCTTCTGTTATGTTAATTATTGATATGCATTATGATTGATGTTATATAATTATTGATATGCTTAGATTTAGGCCTTCTATGTACTGTTTTAAGTTAGAATATACATACTTGAGCTTTTATGACCTAATTAGAACTAATATTTTTTATCACTTAAGTATTAATAAAATGGAGAAAGTTCAGAGACGCCTTGGTCTCTGAATCCACCCTCCTTAATGTTATAGCAGCTCTACATAAATTGAAAACCCCACCAGACAGGGTTGTAATTTTTTCTTTTGACAGGCACACATTTCAAAAGCTGTAAGGGAGAACTAGCCATTTTTGTTTCTTATTTACTCTTTGAGAATTTCACACATGCATATGATGTATTTTGATATTTACCTCTTCCCCCCTAACACCTCAACTCTTCATGGATCCCTTCCCCTTCATCTCCCTCTCAATTCCATGTTCCTTGTTTTTAATCACACACTGAATCTAATTAGTGCTGGCTGTATACACATGGTCTTGGAGCCATCGCCTGGAGCATGATCAACCTACCAGGGTCCATAAGCCTAAAGACAACGGACTCTCCATCCACTCGTGGAAACAGTCATTTTTGTTCGCCCTGTTCATGTAAGATGTGCTTTCTCTCTGGTGCTGTCTCCCTTCAGTGCTGACTCTGGCAATCTTGCTAGAGCAAACCTACTAGTTGTGGACCCCACATTTTTCCTTTTGTTGGAAACTATCTATACCATTTATTTATTTATTTATTTATTTATTTATTTATTTATTTATTTATTTATCATGCATGTTTGCATGTCTTTATGTGTTTGTGCTCATGTATGCGCATGTCTTCACGTGTTTGTGTTCATGTATGTGCAGGTGCACCTGCATGTGTTGGATGTGTGTGTGTGTGTGTAGACCAGGGGACAGCATATGGTATCTTCCATCTTGGTTTTTGAGACAAAAATCTCTCACTGGCCTACAATTCACCAAACAGGCCAAGTTATCTATGCAACGAGCCCCAGGAATCTGCCAGTCTCTGCCTTCTTTCTCAGAGATGGGATTACAAGTGTATACCATTATGCCTGGCTTTTTATTTTACTGTAGATTCTGGGGATTAAACTAGAGTCCTCATGCTTTCACGGCAAGCGTTCCACTAGCTGAGTCATTGCCTCACCCCTCAGCTTCACTTACAAAGACTATTTTTGCTGCTGTACAATGCTATGGGGGGACAGAGTGGTGGCGGGAAATTCCTGTTTTAACACTTTGTCCAGAGCTGTTAGCAGTCATCCGTGGAAGAGACTGGCTTCACCAGGCTTATTCTTCCATAGAATTCCCTTACCAGAAAGGTAGGATTTGAACTGAAGTGTTATGTTTTGGAAAGAAAATGTCCCCAGCAGGCTCAGGTGTTACACTCTTGCTTCCCAGTTGCTGGCACTGTTGTGAGACTGTGGGGCCATTGGGGGTGGGGCCTGGCTGGAGGAAGGGGGTGTCCAGGAGGTGGACCTTTATAGCCCCACCTTGTTTCCAGTCTCCTTTCTGCTTGAGGTTCTGCTGAGCTGTGAGGAAGTGCAGAGTTCTAGCCACATGCTGCCATAGACCCACCATGGCATGCTACCACACCCTCCTGCCGTGATGGACTGTGTCCCTTTAAGCCATGAGCTAAAATAAGCCCTCCCTTAAGTCGCCTTGGCCAGGTACTCACTCCCAGCCACAGGAAAAGCAGCCAGTAGAAGATTGAACTGAAAGGTGTCTGATTCCTAGGCTCTTAAATAGGTGACTCCCCAGTCAGCCAGAAAAAATTCAGCTCCATCCCCTTCCTTCATCTTAGCACATGGTTTTTCTGATTTGGAGGAGGAAGTAGAGCCTGCAGAATCCAGCAGCAGTTAGTTTATCTTTACAAGAGAGAGAAAAAATCAATTACATGATGATTTGCTTACTCACTAGTTGGCTTCTCCTCTGGATGGCAACTCTTCCCTGCAATTTGCTCTGCGTTGAGCAAAACTGTTGTGAGACTCCTTGATTTGTTTGTGTTTTATGACTGTGGCCAGAGGCTGGGAGAACCTGAGGGAGAAAAGAGAGAGAAAAGAGAGAGGGGAACCGTTGTAGAATCAAAAGCAAACAAAACCCCACCCCTCCCTCCACATATCTTTCCTCAAAGAGCGCACAAGAGACTCAAACGAGAGAAGTTAATCCTCCCAAGGGAAATGGATTTAATTATAGAACAATCTTTCCCCCCAAATACAAAAAATAATCAGAGTGTGGAACTTCACACACACACATACACACACACACACACACATACACACACACACACACACACACACACACACACACACACACACACACACACACCAAGGGCTTATTGGAGACAATTGACTGAGTGAAAGAGTCCTGCATATTTATAGCCAAAGGTTCAGAAGTGCGTGTGTGTGTGTGTGTGTGTGTGTGTGTGTGTGTGTGTGTGTGTGTATATACGCGCACGCACATGTAAGGTTCTTTTTTCCCTTTTAAAAATTCTACATGGACTAATTCTGAACTGTGCATATTTTACTGTTTCAATTAGCAAAGCTTATTATTTGTTTTTCTTGGTTTCTAAGTGCTTTGGCGATCATTATGCCCATGATGACAGAGTTTTGTGGGCTGCTTTCTCATTTGCAGGCACTCCCTGAACGAAATACCATAATAAGCCATAATAAAATAAAGTTGGTTCATTGGAGAAGACTGGCCCGTCCTAACAGACAGGCCATTAAAGGTAAGTTGTAGAAGGGGATCAGTGAGCAACCACCATAAATGGATCATCAGGCAAATTAGCAAAGCATTTACTACTCGATGGCGGGAGAACAGCCTTTCCGATAACTTCCCTAATGCTACTGTAATTGGGGAGAGATCTGCCATGGCACAGCTGTGCAGGCCATTATCTGAACGGCCACTCAGCTCTGCTAGCTGGGACAGGGCCTTCTGCTGAGAGCCTTCTCTGGAAGTTAGAGGCCCTGGTTAAGTAGGTGTGAGCGTCCCAGGCAGCTGTGAACTCCCTACACCCGTGGATGCCTACAGAATGCTAGAATTCGAAGTGAGGAGTGGGAAAACGTGTGACTAAGAGCACTCCCCCCAGGAAGGACTGTTTCTATAGAGCCTTCAGAAGCAAGCCTACTTGGTTCTCTATGTCTCCATAAAGTCGAGCATTTCTACTCTGACGGCTAAGCCTCTAGAAATGGAGCTGGGGGAGGCACATTGTTTAAACCTATAGATAATTAGAAACTTATTACTACCTGCAGATAATGGCGATCTTTGTCCTTCTTTATAGTCTATAAAGCACCTCCACAGACATTCATGGGATCATCACATCAACATTGGGGGTAGATTGTTGTTATTCTCATTTTTAGTTCAGAGGAAGATCCCAGAGAAAAAAGCAACTCATCCAAAAGCTTTAAAAAAACTTTCATCATTATCACCATAATCACCACTACCACCACCACCACCACCACCACCATCATTATCATCATCATCCAAGTTCTCATTATATATTCCTGACTGGCCTTTGGCTTGATATGTGGACTAATCTGCCCTGGAACTCACAGAGGTCTGCCTGCTTTTGCCTCCAGAGAACTGGGATTGGCCGTGTGTGCCAGCATATCTGGCCTAGTATCTGGGATTTGAACTCGATTCTTCTTACCCAATGCCCAACATCTTTGCAGAATGAAGGCCTTTGTAAGTCATTTTCTTCTTCATAGCATGCAAACTCCTCCCAATCCAGTATTGATTTGAGTGTTCCTCTCCTTCTGTGCCACACCCAGCACTTGCTCTTGTCCTGTTCAAATTGCTGACTCCGTCATGAATCTAGGTTGACTGAAGATGAAGGTATAGGATGGAGATCAGGGGCCGTCAGAATTGAGCACACGGCCTAATGCATGATAAGTGCTCCAGAGTCAATAAATGAATGAATTACACATTAAAAACTTCCCATATAGTGTAAGTATGAAGTCAGAATTGTGGGAGGGGGTAGGAAAGGCAGCTAATGGTCAAGGTCAGCATTAGCAAGGGGTTTGTATTTGTTTCTTTACATGTTTCTCTGACAAGAAGCAACTTAAGGCAAGAAGACTATATTTTAGCTCACTGTTTGAAAGGACACCAGTTATAATGTTAGGAAAGGCATAGTAGCAGAAGTATGAGGTGACTGGTCACATTGCATCCACAATCAGGAAACAGGAAGTAGTGAATGTTGGTTCTCAGCTCTCTTTTATTTCATTTTTTAATGTATCCAAGACTCCAGCCAAGGGGATGATACCACCCACATTCAGGGTGGGTCTTTCCTCCTCGGTTAAACCTCTCTGAAAGCATCCTCACAAACACAGGGGTATATCTTCTAGGTTATTCTAAACACAGTCAAGTTAACAATGGAGATTCACCATCTCATGGGTGATGCAGCAGAAACAGAAAGGACCTTTGGGAGGAAAGTTCTGAGTGTGGGAAAAGTTCAAACTTTAGGCTTTCTGCATAGCAGGACTGAGAAAGTTGAGCAATGAGTGAGTTCTCCAGTCAAGAGGAAGGGCCAACCAGCCCTTCATTCCCTAGTGTGAACTCCCTGGGTTTAGAATCTAGATATCTTAGAAGTGATCTCAGTCAACTTCCTCTGATGCCCATGTCCCCAGTCTCCTCTGTCTTGAAGTCCTAAGGGCTCATTTTGTCCCTTAGTACAGTGACAGATTTAAAATGAGGGCCACGTAGGTGTACACAGGTCACAAGGACTCTACTGGGATGCACCAAAGATTTAGCTCATCCTTTCTCTGCGGAGAAAAGTCACAGTAGTTCTCTAAATATTCCAGGCTTCTCCATTTACACAGGTGAGCCTTAGCTCTCTGAAGGCCCCTGATCTTTGGTCATTCTGTTGGGAATGTCATTCAGAGGTCAAGTCATCCTTTCTGTAGCTGCTGGGCAGAAGTTCTATTGAAAAGTACAAGAACTTCATGGCTACATAGCACCAGGCCGAGAAATTCTCCATAAACACCTACTCAGTCAGGCTTCCTGAGTTCATGAGTACATATTCCAGGACACCCTCCCCAGCATGGTTCCTGCCCCTTGTTTCCTCTGTCCCTGTCACCCTCTCCCCGACTGTCTTCCTGCTCACCAGCCTATGTGCATGCCTTCTCACTCCTGTATTTATCCAGTCTTTCCTGTGGTTCACTCTGAAGCCATCAACCAACCCTGAATGTCCCACAGTTCTTGACGGATTTCTAAGACCTCTACCCTCTGGCCTTAACCCCAGTGCGGTTCGGATTCCTCAGTAAATGCTTCTTTTCTGCTTCCTGGGCTCCAGGGGAGGCATTGCTTTTCTCTAAGTTTTGTTTTTGTCTCTTGCCTTGGGCAGAAGCCTCTGTCCTTTATGGCCTGTATCCGAGGACGAAATCATTTTTCTCACTTGTTCTCATCCACAGATGTCACCATCATGTACTGTATCTTCCTTTTTTTCTGTGTTGGTGAGCTGGCAATGGGAGGCTCAATCCTGGGGCCACTGTCCCTTGAGGGCTAGCTAATTGATAGAGGCAGCAAATGATTTCCCTGAGAGCCTACCTAGCTTTGAAATATAAAACAGCCAATCACCTGAAACCACCTCCTTCATCAAACTCTCACATGCGCTCAAGCTAATCTCAAATGCTGGTGGTCACAGAGACCAGAGAAAAAGATCTTGGGAAGAGCTCACCTCCAGGATGAATTGTTCATGCCCAGAAACAACAGCCATGGGACAATCATCACTTCTGCACACTTCTGGACAGGACTAGTCACACTCATTTGCATACATAAAATAACAGAAAAGGAGAGACTGTTATAACATAAGATTGCATGTTGGAAAGCTGACTTGGCTGGGGCAGGAAACATGGATGATAGAGAAGCCTGGCTGGTTAATCACTGGCATTAAAGGCTCCGTGGGTTATCAGTCTCAGTACTGATAGTGAAAGCAGAGAGGGAAGGTTCCTTCTGTCAGAGCAGGCATAGGCTTTGATGATGGTAGATTTAGAAAGCAGGAAAGTCGATCATGACTCAAAGGCAGGATGACCAAATAGAACAAAATGAAAAGGAGGCTGGCTTCAGGCCTGACTCACCGTCTCCTTCCTGTTCCTAACACTTTTACTTCAGGCCCTCCTCCCCTGAATGTTTTCATCGCAGACATAATTCTAGACAGTATCTATGCTTCATAATATAATGGCAGAGTTTCCCACTCTCAAAATTTATTAGCTAGGAGTTATTATTAAGGCTTAACGTGCTATTCTAGGAATATCTGCATTTTAATAACTTTGAAGTCTTTGAAAACTCAGTTAATAAATCTCCAATAAGAGGACTTGAGGCCACAAGTGAGGATACAGTTATTTAATGAGAACTCACTCTGTGCTCATCCCGTTTTCCAGACTGGGGCTGCAGCAAGGAGGAATAAAGCCTCCCTTAGTGGACTGATGGTCTGTCTCCAGGGGAGGGAGACAGATGATATGCAAACAAGTGACTCCAAAAATATTTTTTTTGTGTATTTCCATTTGTCCTTCGAGAATTTCGTGGATGTATGCAATATAATTTGATCATATCTACCCTCTACCCCCTCTTTCCCTTTTGTTCCCCCAACACATTTCATTCCCAACTTATATCCTGTTTTTTAAATCTAGTTAGTCAATTTAGTACTGTCTGTATATGCATTGGTGTAGAGCCATCCACAGGGGCAGGAACAATCTGTCACAAGCCATTACCCCCCCCTTCCCCCCCTTAGTAACCATCAACTGCCAATAACCCCTCAGCTAGAGGTGGGGTCTTGTGTGCTCCTCCCCATCCACCCTGGAATGTTGACCAGCTTGATCTTGTGCAGGTCTTATGCAGCTAGAGCCATGGAGAAAAAAAAAAGGATAAAGGGATTTGAATATGCTGGTGCACACAAATGTGTGTGTGTGTGTGTGTGTGTGTGTGTGTGTGTGTGTGTGTGTGTGTGAGAGAGAGAGAGAGAGAGAGAGAGAGAGAGAGAGAGAGAGAGAGAGCTGTATAGGTCAACTACTGATGATACGACACAGCCATGGCCCAGAAATATGAAGTCTCTTTTGAGGAATTCCACTCCCAGCTTGGTATTTCATGGATGAAAGCCTAGAGATTATCTTACATTTTCTCTCTGGTGTTTCTGAAAGCAATCTCCACAAATCACCTGACACCTGACAGACAGGTCTGGAACTTCCAAACCAGCTTGGGAGCGGCTCTCAGGAAGGCCTTGGATGAAGCTTTGTACTGTTCTGCCCCTGCCACACATCTTGGTCCTGAAGGGACAGCAGGTTATTCAGTCTGAGGGGACCAGGTGGAGCAGATGCCTGATGCCGCCTCTAAGCAGGCTTGTCAGGCGCTCAGCTGATTCACTCGTGGGAAAGAAAAACAAGAGGATTTTTGCCATCCCAAACAGCTCAGCCTTTGCAGGCACGAAGGTCTCAGGACATGTGTCCTGGTTGCCGCTTCAACTTCAAATGAAAGCCAAACAAATGAGGCAGAACACACATGCACGATTCTCCAGAGCAGGCTCCTTCCCCATAGTCATAGTGCTCTTACACAGGCCTCTGAATCTTTCTCTCTCTCTCTCTCTCTCTCTCTCTCTCTCTCTCTCTCTCTCTCTCCCAAAGAAAAACAGCATTTCCACCCGAAGCCATTCATGCATCTTGACTTAGAGCTGAGCTGACAAGGAGCGTCCTTCCTCCTCTGTCTGTACTTATCATTCTCTTGGGCTGGTGGCAAGGTCCACTGCTCAAACAGTTAATTTTTTTTCTGACACAGCAGTGACTGTGTTTGGAATTCGAAATGTAAAGGATGTTGAGTTTTACATTTCTGAGGGAAACTTGGGCTATCAGCCAGATCATTCATCTGCCAGATACTGAGCTTGCAATAACGCAGTAGGGGGAGGGTAGGAGACAGAGAAAGGGAAGAGCAGAGAAGGGAGGGGGTAGGGGGTATAGGAGGTGTGTGTGTGTGTGTGTGTGTGTGTGTGTGTGTGTGTGTGTGTGTGTGAGAGAGAGAGAGAGAGAGAGAGAGAGAGAGAGAGAGAGAGAGAGAGAGA